>JAREIK010016312.1:140000-377461 GCA_029783825.1 Sapria himalayana | reverse complement strand
TCTCTTCAGTAAGGCAAAGCAAAATATTTTTTATTCTCCAAGTATAACATTTACAACTCATCTTCTCGCTTCAGACTCATAGGTTTTTTTTTATTTTTATTTTTTATTTTTTTTTTTTTTTTTTTTTTTTTTTTTTTTTTTATTTTTCGCTTCAGACTCATAGGTTATTGACTAAATGATCAACGGTCATATCACAAATAATTATTCAGTTTACTATTTTTTTCTTTGTTCTCTAAACATTGTTGTGATTAATGATAAATTACTTAAAACTCTTAACTATAGCAACATTCAACTTGCTGATTTGTTTCTTTCACATGTACTTTTTGTTCTTTAATAACCAAATAGATTTTGTTTCTAAGTTATCTTTCTATATAGCTCAACTTTGACATCATTTTTTATCTACAAATGTTATTTTGCATGATTGGAAGACTTCTAAGAATTACTTTAATTAAATAGTATGAATTACATGTTCTCTCTTTTATGATTAGATATCTCACTAAGTATTTTAAGTATTATTGATTTATATTTATTCATTCTCTTTATTGATCATTCATCTATATTCATTTGTCAAACTAAGAATTTGCATCTTAATATTAAAGATGTCTCTATCTTAGATTATGAGGTAATATCAATTAGAAAAACAGACTGAAATTTATTATTTAATTCACTTAGTTATTTCTTTTTCATATATATATTTTTATTTTTAAGTCATTTCATAAATGAATAAAAAATTAATTTAAAAAAATATAAATATCATTATGAGTGGCATTCTCTTAGAGTATATGTATGACAACTTCAATATTTAATATACTAATTATATGATCATGTATTAAACATCTTATACTGATACATCCTCATAAAATAAAATTTTAAAAATAAAGAATAAATATTTAACTAAGATAGCAATAACACTTCAATATGTTAAAAATATTCTCAAGTATTTTTGAGAAATAATTTTAAACATGTAGAAATTACGTCACAAATCATAAAGCTCATCATAGAAAAATAATCAAATAAAATATACAATCGATGCCCTTATATAATAAAATAATTTGATTTAAGGATCTCACATATTGGGAACTCACACCCATAATACAATCAAAAGAAATAGAAATAATAATGATAAACTACAAGAATCTCCCTCAAGTTAATGCATAAAGATTTCAAACATCAAACTTAGAAAAAAAAAAATACTGATATCTCATCAAAATCTTTGTGAAAATATTCATTAATTAATCTTTTATAAGAACATAAATTTAACGACAATTACATCATAAAAATTTTTCCTAAGAAAGAAATAATTAACATAAATGTGTTTTATCCGCTTGTGAAACACAAGTTTGGAGGCAAAATGTTTCACTGCCTAACTGTTAATGAAGAAAATAATGAGAGAAAAATATGGATATTTGGTATCTTCCAGAAAGTGTTTGATTTACAGTATCTTGTAGATGATAGTCATCATTATTTTAAACTATGTATATGTATTTAATCTCAAAATAATTTATTGTCATTTATTTTTTTAGAAAATAATATTATTTCCAGGAAAAATATAAAAATTCATAGTTGAACACTTTTCGATGCAAGTTTGCATCCAACTTGAATCAGATTATTCGGATAATTAGAAATACACAATATCGACAAAAAAAAAAATCCCAAACACATGAAATTTTGTTCCATATCTAAGTATGTGAAGAATTGCTTCTAGGTGAATATATGAACAATTTAGAAAATAATTAACTATACTAACTATATTTATTTTATATGATCTAATAATATTCAAATAATTAATTATCCATACAATTTTCATGTAAATAATTGAATTGACTAGAAAAGTGACATCAACAGAGAATTAGTACGAGTAAATGAAAATATCATTTAGAACACAATTCAAAAGATTAACCTTTATAAGAGAATCAATCACATATACCTTTTCAAACAACATAATTTTTTTCTTAGAATAAGTCATCTCTATCCAAAGAAAATATCAGTCTCTTACATTTCTACGTATTCAACTATGATTAAAGATATTCCTTGAGTTAGGTGATTCTTAACTTATCATCTCTCATAATATATCATTCATATAAACAATAGCAAGATATATTTGTCTTTACAACATATCTGAAAAAAAAATAGAAAACTATAATACTTATGTTGGCCAAAATAGGTGATTAATTATAAAAATCTTGTAAATAAGTTCTTTATGACTATATCAGATCATAAAATCTTTTCAATCTATAAATTATATATGATTGTGCTGCTCATAACCTAGGTGGATACTCTATCTACTCTTCTTCATCTAAGTAACCATGAATAAAAACATTCATCACGTTTAATTAATGTATCATTCATCTGTGAGATGTTGATAGTGATATAAGAATCTCTATGTATGCTATCTTAACCACTTGAGAGAAAATATCTTAGTAATTCATATCAAATATATGAATGAATTCCATCGAAATAAGTCCCACCTTAAGATAATATACTTTCCCATTTGAATCATTCTTCTCAGTGAATACTTACTATAACTAATAATAATTTTTTTCAATTATTAAAGTATTAATTCTTAAGTTTTATTCAAGTGAATAGCATCAATCTCTTCTAATATAGCTTTACATCATCATGGATGAGATAATAAGCTAGAAGGAAACTTGATATCTTAATATTATAAAGAAAAATAAAAAAAAAATAAAAGATATAAGTAGAATAATGCCAATGAAATAGAATTCTTAGTAGATATTACATATTTCTTTCAGAAAATGATCAAAAAATCAAAATCATAAAAAACATGTTACAATTTAGTTTCTCAGGATAATCTCCTCCACTTTTGAAAAAGTTGTTTATCTCTTCTTCTCTTAGTATCGACTCTAAATCCTATAGGGTAATTTTATGTTAGAATTGGAGTAGACCAGTAGATTACTAGATCACCTAAACTCTAAAAGATTTTTCTCCTAAAAAATCTTATACTCTCCAGAATCACACACACACACACACGTGTGTGTGTGTGTGTGGGTACATTTGATGACATATAAGAGTATCATCATAGTATTGACCAACAAGTTCAAATATAGCTAATGGATAACTCTCTTTCATGACTAAAATTCCAAGTATGTTTTTTGGGAGAGTAACAAAAAAAATAAAAAATTAATTGTATTTTCTGAATTCATACCCTTCCTAAGTTCCTTAAAAAATAAATAATAATCAAAATATAATATCAAAACTTATGATAATCTACCAGACTCTTATATATACAAATATATATCAATAATCAAAAAATATAATGATGTCTATAAATTAGGAAAAAACTACTAGTTAGTTCTTGTCGCTGATAAGTAATATTATTATCCTCTTTTAATATACAATTCAGAAAAATTCTCAAACATATCTCAAATTAAAATAGTGATTATATTGTGAAAATTTCTTACTTACTCCGCTACTCCTAGTGAACCAAGAATGTAATCTATAATACTAATATTATTGTTAGCCATTATGAGTCAGTAAATTTCTCATTATTATCATCAACATATATTTCTAACATAATCAGAATCAATCATAAATTATTTAGTTCTCCAAACAAAACAATATTTACATAAATCAACTCATAAATATTTTCTTTAACCATCTTCAATTATATTCTCAACTACCTCGCCAATTCAAATCATATGAAATATATCTCCTAAATTTTATCCTTTATAGACACGATTCTTAATTCTCTTAGTTAAAATATCTCTCCTCAAGATAAATCTAACACAAGGTACCACACAATATGTTCAACACGGCTAAACTAAAATACTATAGTGGCAAAAGTAATAAGCACGATAGAATAAAATATTATTAACAATATAGTAATAAGTACAACGATCATGCAGTCCAATGAAAAATAAAATAACAATATTAAGCAAATAACTGCAGAAGGTAAGTAATATTCCACCAAAATTGAAGAAAAAAATTGCAACCCAAATCAGTGATACGAATTCAAATACAGGCATAACTAGGAGTGTAACCGAGCCGAGTCGAGCCGAGTATTAGGCAGGCTCAGCTCGGCTCGATTTTAAAGGAGTAGGCTCGAGCTTGTTCACGAGTCTGTTTACGAGCTGACGAGCCGAGATTGAGGGTGCTCGGGCTCGGCTCGTTTAACTTACTAGCCTCAAAATGATGTTTGGGAATTAAATAAAATATTCATCTAAAATAACCAACATACAACTAAATTAAAAGATAAGATAATAAAAATTCAATTAACTTAATTAAAGTTCAAGAGTTAAATATTCATCATGTTCATTTGTAGGAAAAATTTTTGCACATCAAGTCTTCTCCATGTTCACGAGCCTGTTCACGAGCTTGGTTCACAAGCCTGATTAACGAGCTTGCTCACGAGCTGACGAGCTGAGTTTGAGGGTGCTCAGGCTCGGCTCATTGACTACGAGCATCAAAATGATGTTAGGGCTCGGCTCGTTTAACTTAATAACGAGTTCGAGCGAGCTTCTAATGAGCCGAACATCGAGCAGCTCGCGAGTAGCTCGGCTCGGTTACAGCCCTAGGCAGAACCATAAACCTTAAAAATAGAATAACAATATTAAGCAAATAACTGCAGAAGGTAAGTAATATTCCACCAAAATTGAAGAAAAAATTGCAACCCAAATCAGTGATTACGAATTCAAATACAGGCAGAACCATAAACCTTCTACCAAATTAGATTTCACAGAGTTGAGACAAAAATGAACAAGGGTATTAGAGCAATCTTAACTACGAGCACTCTAGCAAATGATCTAAGGAGGAGCAATGCACAGAAATAAAATTTAAAAAAAAAAAAAAACAAACATAACATATGTATTATTCACAATCTGACTCAACCCCTGTAGATCAGGAAAAACTAGATCAAAGAAAGTTTTGGCACTTTAACGATGCTCCCAAGGGAACACACTTTTTGGACCAATTATTGAGAATA
The DNA here is from genome assembly GCA_029783825.1 of Sapria himalayana. Taxonomy (NCBI): domain Eukaryota; kingdom Viridiplantae; phylum Streptophyta; class Magnoliopsida; order Malpighiales; family Rafflesiaceae; genus Sapria; species Sapria himalayana. Next base: position 372,519 of record JAREIK010016312.1, on the reverse strand, counting down.
ATACATATGCCTAAATCTCAGTTTTGCTTGCTTCTGCAACATTTAAACAAAAATAGAAAATGTTCAGTCCCACATACTCATTTAGCATTTTCAAAGTTATCATCTTTGTACAAGTGTCTGGTGCTTCCTTGCCAGATATGTAACATTGAATCACCTGAAAGGTACGAGATGATGATTCCTTATCCAGACAGTTGGCAAAACAATAATAGCAACCAGAATTCCAAAAAAATGCTGGGAATCAGATGAAAGCCCAGTGTACTGAAAATATGTCCCTGGGAATAATCGGGTAAGATTATCTCCTTCCAAAGTAATGAATTCTACACAAATATGACTGCATTGCCACAAAAATGAATCAGGCGGCCAACTCAAAAAAAAAAATTAGAATTGATATAATAAACTTGACAAATAGGGTGAGCCAAACTGATATCTAAAATCTTGGGATTAAAATTACAAATATTTTATAGCAGAATGTGCCTCATTAGGGATCCACAATTTGGCACATTTAGAGCGTCCGGCATGTGACTTTAACTAAAAGCACTTGACTTGAGCAATAGATCAATAAATATAAGAAACCAAACCGTGAGGTCGACATTCCCAAGTTGCATCAAAAACATCGTTACAATAACTACACCTACCTTGTGATCATGACGTAGAAAACTAATCATTCAATTATATTAAATAAAATGGGTACATGTTTTCTTGTTATCAATAAATAATCCAAAAATATTTAAATATAAAATAAAAACTCAATAAACTTGATTGAAAAAAGATTACATGTGGCGCTTACATATAGTAGGCATATTGAATTTGGGCAGTCCACAAGTTGAGTGTTCTAATCTATAATACAACAAATAAAAAGATTCTAAATTGTAACATCTTTCCCATAATGATATTCTGATCTTTGGTGAGTAATTTTTGTACCTCTTTTGAGTATTAGAATATTCAAGGAAGATGATCTTGATAACATGATTAGTATCTTCATTATATCTAGAGAGAGATTCTGAACAAATAAGTATATTTAAACTTATTTAATAAAAATTAAAAAATTTCTCTCATACATACAAATTATAAAATTTATTTAATTAAAAAATTAACAATTATATTATTTATCTACAAAATATCTAATGACTCTCTTATATAATAAAAGTGTCTTAGATGTCTCAATTAAATGTCATTATACCTTTTAACTATTTTATTTTGTGCAAGAATGTCAGCATAGGATGTCTAGTAAATTATCTTATCCTCTTAAAAAATTAATTATTTTTATTCTTTCATAAAATTTCATAAACATAAATGAAATTTTATATTTTCCTTAAAAAAAACAATCATGTATACCTAGTACAATAATCAATAAATATAATAAAATATCTCAAATTATCATGTTTGGTCATCCTACAAAATCCTTAGATATCTGAATAAATTAAATATAAGTCTCTCCGAATATCTCTTAATGAAGTGAATATGAAGTTCTAAAAAATTTTCTTAACTGACACATCTCAATCAATATAAATCACCCTCTTTAATATTTGACTTTAGAATATTAAATTTAACCAATGCTATATATCCAAGCAGAAAATATATAATTAGTAAATCTAATAACTAAGCATCAAGATGAACTCATGTGGCTGTAAGAAAATAAGAATCGATCACCTCACTCAATCCTCAGGAAAGTCATCATCTGGTCAACCCATTCTACATGGAGAGTCTAATAGAAGAAAAAACATATTATAATATAATTACTTAGTAAATTATCTAACTAAAAATAAATTATGATTAAATTTTAGTACCCCAAAAAAAAAAAAAAAAAGACTCAACAATGACAATATTGTGCCTCCTAACATGTACAACGGTATCATTAATAACGTTAATATCAAAAGCTATAGACTCAAACAAGAAAATAAAGATACTATGATCAATTGAAATGTGTGTGTTAGCTTATGAAAAATGTTGGAATGAAGTGGTAAAAAAAAAAATATATACATAAAAGCATCCCAACTAAAGCTAGCAACACTCGGAAAAAAATAAAAAGTATTCGTCCTGAGTAATGTAATAAGAACAATATGTGTGTATGCATAAAAAATCTATTAATGTGACACTAATACTTTAAATGTCAAACTTACAATCAATTTCACAAAAGAAATTTCAAAAAATTAAATATGCACAAATTAGAAACTAAGTATGGTATTCATAAAACTTTTAGATGGCCGATAATGGAGATCTTTCATTAACAAGAGGTGTACTTGGAAAGAGTTTACTGTCATACTAAGTTTCCTGATTGCATACCTACATTTGGATTCTAGAAGTGAGCACACCTAGGAGCTCTAGGAAGGTATTATTTAAAAAATTCGATAGTAGAAATTAATATAGCAAATTTCCCAAAATATGAGATATAATGGTGCGAGGGATTAGTGAGAAAAATAATGAAAATTAATAGGAGCTTTCGGTCCAAATTAGAAGTTTCGGGATTTAGATTTTTATTTGATTTTGTTTTCAAGGTATGGATTTCATAATGGCTAAAATGAAGGCCAGATAAAATAAAATTAAGGGGACATGTTCTATAATGGTTGGAATTGATTTGAAAATTCAATTCTAAGTTAGAGTTTTGAAATCTCCACAAATAAACGATTTTCTTTGTATCCAATTACAATTAGAGATGCAGTTGGGTGAATGTAGAGATGAGAAGAAAAAATTAGTTTCGATGAAATCTCCACAAAAAGGAAAAAAAAAAAAGAAGAAAAAAATGAGAGAAAAAATACTTTTACTTTGGTGGAGACATCAACAATATACTATTTAGAGGGAATATAGCTAAGTTGAATGATTTTCAGTGTTGATTTTTTTCAAAAAATAAAATGACGATTAATCTCAATATATTTTGCCCTATCAAATACACTAGATTCATAGCTATACTAATAGTTGCATGACTATCTGTAAGCATCTTAATGAAATCTTAAACTTTAACCTTGAATTCCATTAGTAGCCTCTATAACCACATTCTTCTCTCATATACCCAGAGCAAGAGCTCGATATTCTGATTCTGCAACTACTAGAAGAAAACATAACTTATTTCCCCTGCTTCTCCAAATGACAAGAATCAAGCAAACATATGAAGTAGTCAATAATTGACCTTCTATTAGTTTGTTCTACTACCCAAATAGCATAGGTGTAAATCTTGACTTCACGACTTTCACTATTTTTGAAAAGTGAACTATGACCGAGAGTCATCTTCAAATATCTCAAATTCTACTCATAAATCTAGGTAATCCTCAATTGGGTTATTAAAATGTTAGCTGACTACGCTCATTGAATAAGTAATGTCAAGTCAAATGTGTGAGAGATAAATGAGCTACCAACTAGCTTTGATACCTTCACTTATCAACGAGAATATCTTTCTTCACTTCGATTCAGTCTCTTAATAGAGTTCATAAACATATCAACAAGTTAGCAGCCATAAAAATATGTTTCATTCAACAAGTCTAGGATATACTTCATTTGGAATATGACAACTTCTTCCTTTGATCGAGCCACCTCCATTCCGAGAAACATTCCACAATCTTGAGGTCTTTCATCTTGAATTTAGGTGCGATTAACTTTTGACAAGCTAAAAATAGGCTGTCGATAAAGCATTCCACTATCACATATACCACTCTACTATTTAACTTTCCTTGAAATTATATGGCAAGCAGAGTAAAAATAGATCTGCATAATATCAATTACTCTAAGATTCTCTAAAATTTAATTTGAAGACTCGTGATAATAATCAATTTAATTTAGTCTTCACTTTCATACACATTGTCATAAAATAAAGACGATCAATGAACCTAAAATTGATCGAATTTCAAAGATAGCATTGCTAAGTTGAGTTTGTCTGATATCAAATATACTATGTATTTTGATAAATTGATCGACATCTCTTAAAGTGATTAGTACTATCGGTACTATTACATATATCATTTTATAATATATATAATGTATTAACTTTCATTGATACCCTTAGCATTTTTATTTTAATTATGTTAAAAAATATCTAGATACTAAAGTTCACTTATTTTAAAGTTTTTAGGTCGATGAATTGAAATCATTAGAGAATCTAATTTTGATCTAAGACCTTTTAATATGATTATTATTATTATTATTAACAATATTCATGTCTAATCGATTTTCATTAAATTCACTACATATTATTTTTAATATTTTAAACTTTTATTTAATTTTTTATTACTTTAATAATCTAAAATTCTAAATAAATAAAAATAAGAATAATAATAATGAATTATAATGTGTACCTTATTTTTATTTGCATAGCTGACAATTTAGATGTTACTCTTGTACCTCGTATTCTCATGCTTAGATGTTGCTCGTCACGATATACTAGGATAGTAGTGGGTAGAGGCACTCCACTCCATAAAATAAAAATTAAAACTAATTTAAAAAATTTTAATAATATGATAGAATATTTTTTTAGAGCACTAAAAAGATTAGAGAATAAAATTTTACAGATTAATTATGAAAAACTAAAATATGAGTTAGATATTTATACAAAATATTTTTGAATAAAAAATAATTTTTTTTGAATTTTTTTTAACTAAAAACATGATAGAAATCCAATAGCATCGAATTTCTTCCTAAGAACTGTGAGAAGCAATTAGATGGCTCATTTTATTTTGACTTTTTTTACAGAAATGACTGCGACATGTATTGTGATGTCGCTTTCATTATCAGGCCTTGGAGGGGACCTGAACAACCAAAAAACAACACACCTGATGGAGTAGACTAGCATTTACTTATTTTGGTTGCACAACTAATTTTTTAAATATCAATCATGCAAACATACCACTTGTCATGCCTACGTGCTAGGCAAGACACAAGGCATGATATGTGCTAGCCTAGCACATCATGAGTCGTGCCATCGACCAACACGGTCATAGTCTAGGCATGGTTTTGAACTATATCATGTTAGGCATGCATTGCTATTTTGGGCCGTGCCTCATATGGTGCCCGGGCTTCCCGATCTATTTGAAACCTCTAGGAGTGATATACAAGGATACTTACTCCCTAGTGGTCAAGATAGCCTCTATATGAATACTTATTTCACTTATAAAATCTCACAATTAGAGGATACACCAATTAAACATAAGAATATATTTTTCATGATAAGATTGAGAATAATGAGTATATGGAGTATCTACTTGAATTTCAAGCAAAATAATCAGATGTATTTTATATATTGTGAAAGATATTATATGACTTTAAATAGTCACAAAAAACATAGGTCACAAAATTTTAAAGACAGTTATCACATTTTTATTATACATGTATATTGCTGACTCGATTATAAAATAGAAGGACAATAGAGTAGAGATATAGAAGAAACAGAGAAGAGATTTCTTATTCCTTCAAGTATTTTGTGACTCATACAAAGACTCCCTATTTATAGGAGTTAATACAAAAATACATATTAAATATACCAATAAATACATATTAATCCGTGTCAATTAATACACATTAATCTATGAATAATAAGAGTCACAATAATATCAATAGCCAAGAGATTAATGAAAGAGTTTATGGACATCCATAATATTGTTCATAATACTCCTCCTTGGATATCCATAATAATGCCTCATTAAAAACCTTACCAAAAAACTCCGTAGAACAAAACCATTGTATATGGAAAAAAAATACAGTATAAAAATTTACTCCCCCTCTTCTCAACATCACTTTAAATCTCTGAACATGCACATTCCAATACTACGAACTAGTCTTTCAATTGTTATAGTAGGTAGAGCATTGGTGAATAAATTTATTAGATTATTAATTAAACGAATTGATTAAACATCAATATCACTCTTCTTTGTAGATCATGAGTGAAAAAAATTTTGATGATTAATGTTTGTTTCAATCTTTTTTTGTAGATCAAGATCGTTGGAACCTCCTTACTAAAAGACAACTACATGGTCATCAAATATGATATATTACAAATCTTAACCAAAAATATTCTCGACTTGCTTCATGAATTGCTAAGAATTCTACATGATTAGAAGATGTGACAGTAATTAATTATTTCGTAGAACGTCATGAAATGATTGTATCAGCACATGTGAATAAATAGCTCATTTGTAATCAAGCATTATGAGAGTCAAACATATATCCCGAATCAGCATAACTAATTAATTCTACTTTGGGTAATTGAGATAACATAAGCCTATATCTATCATAACTCAACGATATCTCATTATATATTTAACTATATTCTAATATCTTCTTGTTGGACAAAAATTATATCTTACTAATAATTTACAGAAAATGATATATCAATTTGTGTATGATTTGCAAGATACATTAGTGCTCCAATAGTACTATGATATGCTACTTCAGGACAAAAAGCTCTTCATCATATATCCAAAGTCAGAAAAAATCTTTATTCACATCATATAACCTTATAACCATTGGAGTGCTCAATGAATGAGCATTATCCATATAACATCATTTCAAACCCTTTGATATATAAGCTGATTGATGAACAAAAATTTCATCCTCTAACTGTTCAATCTGCAAATCAAGGTAAAATTTTATTTTTCCGAGATTTTTCATTTCAAATTCTTTATTTGAGTTACCTACTACTTCAGAAAGCTCATTCATAGTTCCAATAATATTCAGGTCATCAACATAAACTGTAATTATAATGAACTCAAATTTATATCTCTTAATAAATACACATGAACAAAGAAGATCATTCTTATACCTTTTTTACAATAAATATTCACTGAGACAATCATACCACATGCAACAAGATTGTTTCAACCCATATCGAGATCTGCATAATTTTATCAAATAAAGTTCTCAATGACTTATATTTATGTGTAGCAGACAATTTAATCATTCTGGGATTTTCATGTAAATATCACTATCAAGTAATTCATATAAATAAGCCATAACTAAATATACTAAACACATACCAAGTTTTTCATGTATTACCAGGCTAATTAAATATTTAAAAGTAATTGCATCAACTACAAGAAAATACGTCTCTTCATAATCAATGTGAAGCCATTGAGAGAATCCTTGTGCAACTAATTGCGACTTATATTTGACAACTTTATATGTTACATCTCATTTTCACACAAATACTCATTTGTATCTTACAGGTTTGACACCATCAAGTGTACGTACAATAGGACCAAAAACTTCGTGTTTTGAAAAAAAATTCAATTCTGCTTCAATTATATCTTTTCATTTTGGCCAATTATCTCTCTGTTTACATTCCTCTATAGACTTTGGCTAGATGTCTTTATTGTCATTAATAATATTTAGTATCACATTATAGGCAAATATATCATCGACGTCAATTTATTCTGATTCTATCTCTGACCAGTTGTGATATAGTTTATCACGATCTCTTGATTATCGCATATTTCAGGTACGTGAATTTTTTCTAGAATTACAAATGGATTCTCTTCTAGAGCCATCAATTCCTCAACTGAATTCTTTGATCCTTTTCTTTTCTGAGGATTTTTATCTTTGAAACCAACATGTCGACTGTGTTTCACTGATGCTTTAGGTTCATTAACAATAAATTATCCTACAGGGACTTCAATTCTAACTGGAGAATTAGCAGCTGGTATGTAAAAATAGTTACTCTCTTCGGATTAATAAATGCATCCGGCAATTGATTTGATAAATTTTAAAAATGAATAATCTTTTGAACTTCTAGTTCACATTCCTTCGTAAAAGTGTCAAGATGAGACAATAACAATTGATTCCAACTAATAGTTTTTTCCAACTATTTATTTTCTTTCTTTAAAGCTAAAAAATCTGATTTATCAAAATGATAATTAATAAAATGAGTCATAAATAAATCTCCAGTTGATAACTCTAAAATTTTAATTATAGATAGCAATTCATATCCAACATGTATTCCCAATCTTCTTTGAGAACCCATCTTAGTGCGTTATGGTGGAATAATTAGAACATATACCATACACCCAAAAATCCTTAAATAGGAAAGAACTCATAATAATTTATTGGTCTAATACGAATCAGTACTGATGCACGCAAAATAGCAAGGCCACAAGCTTCGTCATTATTAGTAATGATCTTGCAATCAATTGAAGATATTTAATAAATAATTCTGCAAAACTATTTTATGTATGAACATATGCTAGAGGATATTCAACAATTATTCCAATAGACAAACAATAATCATTAAAAACTTTGAAAATAAATTCTCCAGCATTATTAAGATGAATTGACTTAATCAGATAATCTGGAAAATGAGATAATAACCAAATTATTTGAGCAATCAATCTAACAAATATTTTGTTACGTGTTGATAACAAACAGACATGTGATCATCTCGTTGATATATTAATCAGAATCATAAAATATCAAAATGGACCACATGGCGGATGAAAAGACCCACATATATCAGCTTATATACATTACAAAAATACAAGAGGTTCTGTCCTTATTTTTGCAAGTGATGGCCTTATAATTAATTTTCCTTGAGAACAAGTAGCACATAAAAATTCATTGGACAGGAAAATCTTTTGATTTTTCAATGAATGTCTACTTGAATTTTTAATGATTATCCACATCATTATAGACCTGAGATGTCTTAATCGATTATACCAAACAATAAAATTATTTTCATCAGTAAATTTCTGATTTACTATGGCATATACTTTAATTATGCTTATATTTGTGTAGTATAAACCAGAGAAAAAAAATGAGTAGTTTTTCCAATATATTTTTATTACCCGAGACAGTGTTGATAATATATAAATACTCATTATCATTTTATTCTTAGTCTCAATATGATATCCATTTCATCGAATATCTATAAAACTCAATAAATTTCTTTGATACTTTGTAGAATATAATACATCATCAATATGAATTTTTATTCATCCCGGTAACAATATATTAGCTCTTCCGGAAGCTTCAATCAATTTTGTACTACCCAATATTATATTTACATCTGATCCTTGCATTATTAAAAATAAAAGAAATTTTTTTATCCTTAAGTATAATATACGTTGATGCACTATCTGCGAGACACATATCATTATCATCGATTGAGGATCCCACCAGATGAGTTTCTATATTCTTCAAAATAATTCTTAAAAATCTAACAAAGCTTCATACTGATAATGCATTATAAAATAAAAGGACAATAGAGCAAAAAATATAAGAAAAACAAGAGAGATTTCTTGTTTCTTCAAATATTTTGTGACTTATACAAAGACTCCCTATTTATAGGATTTAATACATGAATACATATTAAATATACTAATGAATACATATTAATCCATGCCAATTAATACATCTTAATTTATGAATAATAAGAGTCATAAGAATATTAATAATCAAGAAAGTAATGATGTATTTATGGACATCCATAATATTGTTCAAATAGACTCTTCTTTATTTTTTCGGAAGAGCCTTGATGACATAATGAAATTGTTAATTGTCTATGTGGATGACATTCTAATTCTGAAAAATGATGAGTTTGAAATTATCAAACTAAAGGAGAACTTTCAGAAATAGATTAAAATAAATAACCTTGAAAACTTCAAATATTTTCTTGGCATATAGGTAATTTATTGTATGAGAAGTATCGTCTTGTTATTGAAGAGATATATACTCTTGCATAGATTAATTTCGTAGTTATGCTCTAGCAGATATTGTTATTAATTCAAATGTCGACTTCACTTATAATGCGACTCTTATAGTTAACTCGAATTACTTATACAAGAAAATTGAGGAGATTAACTATTAGACTATGAACATACTAAATATAACAAATGCAGCTAGTATATTTAATTATTTTCTATATTCTCCTCAACTAATTCACTTGAATACAACTACTCTTCACATATTGAGATATGTGAATAAGTTTTTGGGACTTAGGATTTCTTTCATTAATTATATGCACTTGAAAATAATTGGATATTCAAAATAAAGTTTAGCACAAGCATGCACCAAAAAATATGTATGATAGGATTTCATTTATATTGGAGGCAATATTATCTTATATAAAAGTAAGAGATGGTAATTATTTCATGATCTATATAAAGGTAGAGTTTACAACAATAATGACAGTTACTTATAAAATATTTTGGATGCGTCATATGCTCAAAGAGATCAAATATGAACTCTTTTCTCTCACGAACCATTATTATGATAATCAGAAAGTGAGATATATAGACTTCAATCTAATATTTTATAAACAGACAAAACATATAGAACTTGATAGCTTCTTGCACATAAAAAAAATTATAATGATATTATGATTAAAATATACATTTAAATAGTAGAGCATCCCAACGGACATATTTATGAAGACTTTGAAGATATCTTAACATACCTTTCTATTATCCAAGCTTCATGTTATATACTTATATGCACCAAGCTTGAAAAGAGATATTATAATTTTTTTATTATTTTATTTTTATTTTATAATTTTGATAGGAACACTCAACTTGTGGGCTGCCCAATTACTTTTACCTACTATATAAGAGTATCTGATATATAATTTTTATGATTTGAGTGTTATCACATTACTATGATTTATTATCTTTAAATTATAATAATTCTCATATCATGTTGAATCTAATTACAATAAATAAAAAAATTATATAAATCATATTATATTATCATAATATCATGTAACATATATATATATATATATATATAGAAAACAAATATAGTACTCAATTAAAATAGATGCTTCAAATACACCTTGAGAAAAAAAAAACAAAATATTAAAAGAAAATGAAGCATTAGTCTTGACAACAAATATTGGCTCATTTTATTATATTTTTAATTATTATTTAATGTAGCATTTCTCGTGTGACTTTGACAACCAAAAGCTTCAATCAAACATAATAAACATTCTTCGACTTCTGCATCTTACATGATTGATAAATCTAACATCAAGCATATATATGACATCAACAATAACTGAAAAATTAAACCACAACTTATCAAATAATATATTTTTGTAACAACGATTTAGAATATTTGAGTGTGGCAAGATTTTAATGAAAAAGAAAAAACAGAAACAGAATTTCACTTACATATAACTCTATGTACAAAACGACCTGCATGTAGAGTCAAAGAGAGAATATTAAAAAGAGAAAAACTAAATTTTCATGTTTAAACTGAAAAACAGATATTGCAAATAGATAAAGCAGTTGCTAACTAATACAGGCATGGAGTCTCCAAATTATACAGTACAAGAGTTGAAATGATTTCGATCAATTAAAAATTTGAAGTGTGATTATTCCTTTTCAAGATAAAAACATAAAAATCAATGACATATTAGTGACATAAGCTACAATGTGCTCACAATACATGTGAGAGTGCACCATTAAGTTTTATGTTTATATATTATATTATTACTTTTATTGCATTTTATGATTCACCTCTTTTTATTTTCAATATTTCTTTTATTTTTGTATTATGAATGAAAACACTCAGTATTCTGGATTTGGCATCAGATCCAGAATATTAAGTAACAACCCTTATTGGCGAAGCAAGCATAAAAAACCAAAGAGAGTAGGCACATGCATTGCATCAACTCATTGCAAGCGGATGTGTGTGTGCGTGTGTGTGTGTGTGATAGTGCACGCACGAGCATAGCAACTAGATTGGAGTTTTGCCTCTATGCACAAGATATGCACCAAACCATAGGCATAGAGAACATGTCATTGCGCTATAGTACACACATTGCGCGAAGGCAGAAAATTTTGCCTCCCCTCACTTAGGAGCAGAAAAAAATTCAAATTAAATTGGAGGTGCAGTTATTGTTCGGCACTCCACATACCAATTTTTTTGGATTATTTGATATAAATTTTGTGATTTATTTGTATAATTTATGATTTAGATAAATAGATTTCGCTAAATTATGATTTTAATGTAATTGGATTAAGAGTTATAGAACGATGACTAAAAATTAATAAAAAATTATAATATTTTCTATGTCATGACTTAGTTATAATATTCATAACCTACAAAGAAATTGTGACAGCCTTTCATAGCTGTGCCTTTACCAAATAAATTTTAGCAATCATTGGACATTGTTACTCTACCATTAAATTGTCATAATCTTTTCACTGTACAATAGTATCTTTGTGTCCATAATATTTTATTAGAATCGCAACCATACTATTTATGAAATACAACAACGATCATGACTTTATTTTCACGTCATAATAATCAAGTATCACACTGATACAAGGAATCACGATATTTTGCAACACCACAAATTAATCAATACATAACCAAATATTACAAAATATCAAATGATTTTTAGTCAATAATCTTTTCGAACATGACTTTGTATTCTAGAGAATAATTGTCAAAGTTAGAACATTCTTTTCATCATAATTTTGTATTCCAAAAAGTAAATACCTCAATCACGATCATTCTTATTGTCGTAATTTTATGATTTATAGAGAATTTATCTCAATCATGATATTCCTATTACCATGATTTTGTGCTCCAAAAAAAAATTATTTTTGTCGTAGCATTCCTTTGTTATCGCAACTTTTGTATTTCATGCAAAATTAAATTTCAAACTCAAGAACATGCAAAATCATAGGCAGCATCATTTTTAACCCTCAATTATGAACAAATCAAAGGTGAACACTAAAAAAAATATCTCACTTAAAATCAAAGGTGAACACAAAACCATAGGCAGCATAATTTATTAATACTCGAATCAATCTTAACCCTATTAATTTATATATATTATTTTAAGGATATATATATATATATAAATATATATATGTATGAATATTACTTTTATTTTTATTTATCTATATTATTTTTAAAAATAATATTTATAAAGATAATTATTTTTAGTTTATTTTATTATGCCGTGTCCTTTCCGTATTCGTATCCTAATTTTTTAAAATTTATCATATCCCTATGTCCCCTCGTTTTGTATCCCCATGGTCATATCCATGTTTGTACTTCTTAGATTAGATGTAATATAAGTATTACCTCATATGTTGACAACTTTGAAATATTTAATATTACCTTAGAAAGAAATTTTTTATTCTCCTCTCTAGTACATGTAAGTATCATAGGTGATGAACTTTGTGATAATCCTGGGTCATCCTAATAATCAGCTTATCTCTCTCAATATTGTATAAAGTTCTCAATAACCTCTATGAATTTAACATAGTTAATAAATACGTATCTCAAGCACACCTAAGGCCAGGTACCACAATGCCTGAGAAAAAGCACTTCACCTATGAAAAGGCACAAAAATTTCCAAAAGGAACATGAGATGCCAGAAAGTCTAATCCAAGTTTGACTTGCCTCTACACAAACTCATTCCAAAAATGAGTTGCAATAATTGTTTCCATGAACCAACTATGTTAGTTCCTTCCAAGAACTCATTCATGATGTGTGTGTGTACACATATATTTATGTATATATATGTGTATGTATGCATATATACACATACTCATATATATATATATATATGCATGCATATATATGTATATGTATATGCGTCTGCATATATATATGTATTGGTATATACATATATTAATGTATATGTATACATGTATATATGTACACATATGTATATGTGTGTACATATATATGTACATGTATATCCGCATATATATAAATAAACATACATATATCTATACAAACACGCATACATATCAAATTATTAAAATTTTATTATTTTATTTTTTAACTTTAAATATATTAATTGATGAAAAATATTAATAATATTTTATTTTTATGTTTGACATATTTTACTTAATTGCATTTCATTAATAAGAAAAATTATAGATAATAATTTACATATTGCACCTCAAATTATTATGGATATAATATCTAAAAGTTTATAATTTGCATATTACACACATGATTCTTTCTCTTGTAGTAAATACATTGAACTTATATTCTTTTCCATCTATCTATATTATGATAATTTCTTTCTATAATATACCAAAAATTATAATTCCTCTAAACAATAAATAAAAAATTGCACCCGATGACACTGCATGTGCACCACTACACATCGCAACCACATGCAATTAGATTTTCTGCCCAAAATAACATTGCGTGCTTATTGTTGCTCACATCATCATCATGTGATGTGAACAAATTGCATGTGCGTCACCACATTCAATTAGGCCTTTTTCCAAAAAACCACCACACAACATCATCATGTGCCTATTTTTGCTCACGTCGATTGTTCGCCAACTGCATGTGCCTACTGCCACCACCATGTGCGGCTCAACAACCACAACTATACTCGCCTCATCTGCCACCACAATGCACACCTCTACGGCCGCCGCAATCTACAAACTTATTGTTGCAGATTCCCTAGGAACTCTGATATCCACAAACTACTACAACCGCCATTGTATTACAAATAAATGCTGAAAAAAAAAGTATAATAACACTTTAATTAAATTCATACATCAAGTGATTTTATATAATAGATAAAATTAATTAGAACAATTCACATATTAAAAACTTCCATTTAAAAATATAAAAAAAAAACAAAATAATATAAGGAATATTGCAATAATATCATCATGAGACGATTAGTAATTAGGAACCCATCAATAATCAGACTCTCTTCATTTCATCACTAGGAAAGTCATTTGTCAGATCAAGTTTTTCTTAACCAAAGAATCATGTGTGAACTCTGGTAATTCATTCTTCATAATTCTTTTAACCTAGCTTTCACATAATAATAATTGAGATTTTTACATCACACTCTAAATACAATAAAATATCCCAGCAACCACACCACACTGTCATACAATCATCACATTGTCCACCACGCTATGACACATGTACCACATTACACCTAGAGGTGTCAACAGGGCCGGGCCGGCCCGGCACGGAAAAATTCTGTGCCCGGGCCCGTGAGCCCGACCCCACGATGGCCCCTCCCGCAAAAAAGACCGCGGATCGGGTCTGATTCGACCCGACCCACGGTCCCCCGAATCCCAAACCGTACGGACATGCAAGCCTGAGCGGGCCAGGCATGGCACGGCACGGCCCGCCGTGCCTGCGGGCCGTGCCGGGCCCGGCTATTTTAAATTGTGCCGGGCTAGTCAAGGCACGGTATAGTAACCATGTCGTACCTGGCCCGGCACGACGGCACGCTTGTGCTCAAAAAATTCAGGCCGGGCCGGGCCGGGCCGGGCAAGCCCGGCTGACACCTCTAATTACACCACAGCATTGTTGCACAGCCAACCTTAACACCTGCATCACACTCTCACATGTACCACATCACAATGTCACCCACAAAATACACATCATGTTGCACCATCACAGACACCAACACCACAATGTCGCACACACCACGTGCACCACACCACTCTATCACATAGTACACGCATCATGCCACATTGTCACCTGAACCACATTATCGTTCGCACCATGTCATAGTCGTTTGCACCATACACAACAAGCCACATTGTCATACACCATGGCACCACATCACACTATCACACAATACACACGCATTGCACTCACATCATCTCTCTCTAGAGTATGCAAACATTAATTTTGACACCATGATGAAAGTAAATACTCAATAACAAATAAAAAATATTATGAATACAAGATGAAGATATAACCCCTAACTTACATAAACAAAAATAAAAAGATTTGAATAATTTATATGTTAGATACTCTCATCATAAATAATTAAATATAATAAACAAAAAAATTAAATACCACACTATTGATTTTGGAATATAAAAAAAAGTAACATTTATAAATTATTTTTGTTGATCAGAATAACAATTTATACTTTATAAATCATTTTATCATGTTAAGAAAACTTAGCTAATTACTTATGTATTATAATATAACTATTTAGTGTGATAGTTTCAATATTATACAAGTCAACACAATGTACAAGGAAAATAATCCTAATAAAAAATTAATAGTTTCGATTCTAACCTCTGTTGAAATTATTTACATTACATAAAAAAATAATTTTAATGCTCAATCGTAGAGTGGCTCTGACGGATGCACCCAAATATAAATGTCTAGCCTATCTAGGTCTGGGTGCAACCCTAGATGCCAACTCACTAAGCCAATTTGCAATTTTTGAATCTCAAGCATGACATCCCAACTCGCCTTAATTCCCACCTTTGGGTTATAATTATATCACATCTACTATTAAAAAAATAAATAATAATAAACAAATATCTATGATATAGTTATTCGCTATAAAATCAATTATTCATAAGTCAGGGACAAGAGTATGAACTAAAAAGATCATATTACTTTATAACTAGAATAAATTTATAGTAAATCTCGAGGCCTTCTATAAACCCTTAAAATATCATAATTGCATTAATGAGTAACTTTGTGTCAACCCTTGTATAGTGTGACTAGTTAGTCTCTCGACCCCAAAACATAAAAGATAAGGCTACATTTTTAAGAATTTAGATTACATTATTTAATCTTCTCACCTTTTTCATACAAAGTAATATGATCTTACCAAATTAAACTGACATACCAAAAACTGACAGAATCAAACAAATAAAACTGACAGCATCACTAATAATTTAATATCAAATTAGGTCAGATTAACTAGATTTAATCTTACCAAATTAAGCTAATCACATTTAAATTGGGTCATAAAATATACGCACTAACAAAATATCAATTCCACGCCTAAAATAGACTCTATTTTGCCCGAGTAATTCAAGAAGTTGATTAGGCAAGATCTAAAAATTAGACATTTGAGCACCATAATAGAAAAATCTCAAAAACCCTCAAAAACATCTTCAAATGGCAATGTGCCTTCAGATGAAAGTGGTATGGTTGCCTAAAAAAATTGGTAATGATAGCGGCGATAGTGGTAGCCAACTAAGAAACACGGACACGAACACGGACACGGGAATACGACACGGCAGGATACGGGAACACGGTAAATTTTAAAAAACTAGGATACAGATACGACTAGGATACAGCATAATAAAAAAATAAAAATAAAAATTATTAATTATAAATATTAGGTATTTTATTAAATTTATTAAATTAAATTAAATTAAAATATTTTATTATATATAATAAATATATATTATTTATTTTATAAAATAAAAATATTTTATTTTATTTTATTTTATAATATAATATTTATATTTATTTTTTTTATAAAATAATATTTTATAATTATATTATATAAAAATATATATTTTTTATTTTATTTTATAAAAATATTATATTTTATGCCCCTACCTCTCCCCTTTAGCATGCCCGTCCGACCCTGCCTCTCCCCTCAATCACTCCCGCCCCTGCCTCTCCCCTCAATCACGCCCGCCCGCCCCTCTCCTCTCAATCACACCCGCCCCTGCCCCCGCCCCTGCCTCTCCCCTCGAACACGCCCACCCCTGCCCCCGCCCCTGCCTCTCCCCTCGAACACGCCCGCCCCTGCCTCTCCCCACAAATCACATCGCCCCTTCCTCTTCCCTCAAATTGTGCCCACTCCTGCCTCTCCCTCAAATCGTGCCCGCCCCTACTAGTGGCCAACACTGGCTACCGACGTCGTCGGACGTCGGGCACTATAGACATGGATACGACACAACCATCCGATACGCCACATGGCGTATCGGATACGGATTGTGTAATGATACGCCACGTGGCGTATCGGATACGGATTGTGTAATGATACGCCACGTGGCGTATCGGACACGTATCCGTGCCGTATCCGTGTAGTGTCCACGTGTCCGACACTCGGACACGTGGACACGGAGGTAGGGAGCCGTGTCCGTGCTTCCTTGGTAGCCACAATGGCAAAGGAGCTATTCACCAGTGAATAGCTTCATTGTCTAAGATATGATATAATATAAACGGCGATAGAAAAAATTTATGTGTCATAAATTACAAGACAAGAATATCAAGTACAACATATTTAAAATGCTCTTACAAGCTGAATCATCGAGCACCACAAGTATAACCTACATAAATACAAAAAAAAAACACGATATTTTCACAATATTTAACATAATTTGTACCATTTTTTTGTGATCCGATGAAAAAATTAATTTATTTCACAATCACAACATGCATAACCTGTGATGAACAAGAAAATAAAAAGAATTTTGAAATTATAAGAGACTCACAGAAATTGCAAGCCGGCCGTATTTCCCAAAAGCAGCTTCTCCTATATCAGGGTAGGTTATGATGCCTTCTCTGCTCTCAAAGCAGAGTTTCATAAGGGATGCCGTGTAGCAACATACAAATGCAAAAACAACTAGCACTACAAAACTTGCCCAGCCTGCTTCTTTAACTGTATAAGGTGTTGAAAGAATCCCAACTCCAACCATAACATTAATCACTGTTCCAAAATGATGCAGCCCGACATGGCCGAGCATTAGTATTGTGGAATAAATATTGATATCAAAGTCGTTGCTTGCATACAAAAAAGATATGTTTTCCAATTAAAAAAAAAAAGAAAATAAAAAAATGTATTCAGACTGAAATGTTTTTCAAAATTATAATAAAAATTATTTCTATTTTTGAACTTTTCCAAATAATTGAAAAACAAATCTCGTAGTTATACTGTCCATATCATCTTGCTCCAAGAGAATACTCTACAGTCTACTCAACATCAAAGCCAGAGATCTCATATTTTAAATATTATCCAATATATTTCAAAATACGAAACATATTTTAAATGGCCTAATAGAAATTCATGACTAATTTAATAACAGAAAAAATAAATATTTATTGTCAAATCGATGATAGACTATATTAAACTAGTTTAGATAAAAATTATGACCTAATTACTAATAGTTTGGAAGCGGGCGGTACCATTATCCTCTAAGAGCTTTGCAAAGCTGACAGTACCATCATACCTAATTACTAAAACACCCTCAAATCCAAAGAACAAAACTCACGATAATAGAAACTAAAAAAGAGGAAATAGAGATAAATCTCACTCATACGTGATAATAATCTATCGACTCTATAAATAAGTAGGAATAGTAATTAGGGAATCCCAGAGATTAAGTGATCCAATCAGAAAAATAAAAATATAATAAAATAAAATAAATATTATAATATAATCTTCTAAATAATGTATAAATATCTTGTGCATCAAATTTTAACATAAGAAAAATAATCTAAGATCTCTTTTAGACCTTAATAAATATATTTGTTGGTTGATTCGCGATAGGAACATAAGTTATAATAATGATATCATCTTATATCTTTTCTCTAATAAAGAAACAATTTATTTTTATATATTTCATCTGCACATTGAACATTAGGTTGAATGTCATATATTTTGATATATGACTATCACAAAAAAAAATTACATGAGGATTAAGTAAATATTCGATCTCTTCAAGAAAATATTTGATCAAAAATATCTCAGAAATGACTATCAGCGCCGCTTTAAATTTTGCATCTTCACTAAATCTCAAGATCATAATTTATATAATATTTTTTCATGAGAAAATATTATTTCTAGTAAAAATATAATATCTGATAATAGATTTTTTCTTTGTGCAGGCTGTGCCAAATTCGTATCTAAAAAATTGACTAGTTGGAGGTATTCATGATCACTAAAGAAAATATCAAAGTCTGGAAATTTCTTTGCATACCAAAGTATGCAAATGACTAAACCTAAATAAACTTATCATTGAGAAATCAACTATACATACTACATTATTATATATTGTGTGGTGACAGTTAGATAGTTAATTTTCATATAATTTTTATTCATATAGATAGGTAAATTAGTGGGCCTATATCAATAATACACATGTGTAAACTCAAATATCTACTGGAGAAGAACCCAAAAAAATCAATCTATGTGAAAGTATTAAATACATATCTCTTCTATGACAACATAATATATCTCATTTTGGAAGTCACCTCTAACCCAATAAAATATTCAAGTCACCAAAAATCATTTATTTAAGATTGTATTTGAAAATATTCTTTGAGTTTAAAATTCCTCAACTTATTATCTTTCAAAATAAAAATATTATCCATATACATAATCAACAAGATAAACTTGTTATACGAACTCCTCTAGAAAAAGAAAGAATAATATATGATGCACATGCATAAACTAAATTGAAATCTCATAAATCAAACTAATGACGGCTACTTAATATCATAAAATATCTTTTGAAATCTATAAATTGAATCTGACTATTATGTCAGTACATAAAAACCAGATAGCTAATTCACATACTTCTCAAAATCATCATGAAAAAAGATATTTTTTACAACTAATTACTATATTTTTTATCTATATGAAATTGACAATGACATACGTATCCATATCAAGATCAACTTAATTACTAAAAAAATATATTATGATAATTCATTACAAAATCAAAATCAAATGAGATAATTACTAGATCATCTAGTTCCTCGAGCAACTTTTTTTTGTTATGCCAAATTACATATCCATTTCTACTAAAATAAACTCAAAGTCATGAGTTATCAAGTTTCTCTGCTTCCAACTCACTCTAAGTTGAGGTTGAAATCAAATTAAAAACTACTAGTGTGATTAGACTAAAAAAAATTCAATAAAACATTATAGGAATTAATCTTTTCTGTGCTTGTTGATGTTTATAATCATTTTTTATTCGCTAGAAAAAATAAACCTAATTTTTTTGTACTCATGAATCATCATAAATTGATTCAACATGTTCAAAACTAGCTGATAGATAATATTCTTTTCTTGAATTCCAAAAAATATAAGAATGAGTAAGATATTTAGGTATCTTTTTTGAATTTTTACCCTACTTAGACTCTTTAATAAATGTCTCGCTCAAGAAATTTAATATCAATACTAACTAATATTCTATCAACCTCATGTGAATAAAATTTTTAGCTTTCTTTAATATTAAAGAATTTAAGAAAAATATATTTTATTCTCATAAATAGCATCTTATCACATCCTGAAAAGAAATCGTGAAACAAATAAATATTTCCAAAAAAGACAAACTAAATAATCTCCCTAAAAAATAATATTTGATTGACAAAATAATATTTGGTTGACCATATAATTTGTGATTAAAACTGTATCCCCCTATATAATACTTCAAAACACTTCAACTAAAAAAAATTATCCTAAATTCCTAATCATCTCAATCAAATATTTATTTTTCATTTTTACAATATCATTTTATATAGTAAAACAAAAATATTGAAGCTATCATATTTTATTTATATATATATATATATATATTCAAATACATTTTCACTCTTTATTATTTTTATATTTTTATTAAATTAATTTTTTATTATTTTATAAAATAACTAAACAATAGAAAAAATATGAGATCTAAAACAAAAAAAACATTCATGTGAAACATATATAAACATCAATAAAAATAATAAAATATCTTAAGTAATATCAAATTTCAATTTTATAAATTCTCATACATCTAATAAATCAAAGTAAATGATCTTTACTCATACATGTTTAGCAAGCAAGATAAAAAACTCGAGTATAATTTTTAACTGACATATATCATAATCTAACATAATAATATCTCTTATATTGAGATTCACAATCTCAGCTTGGCTATACATGGATGATCAAGTCAAGGTTGAATGAGCAATAAATCAAAGACAAACACAGTAGAAAACCTACTCGAAGAAGAAAAAATATACAAATCGTAAAGCTCAATATTAAAGAAAGTCTTCATTCAAATCTTTTAATTCTATAAAATATCATAAGTAGGAGAAAAGGTAATACTAAATTCGAGTTATTTGGCAAGGTGACTCAAATAAAAATAACATAAAGCCATCAAGAAAAAAATAAAACTCATGACAAAATTAAAGAATCAAGTTTAATGTTATTATAATTATAGATTTTAGATTACTTATCATTAACTATAAAAATATTCAAAGAACATGAAACAAATATAACAAAGAAAAAATGATTATAGATTTTAGATTACTTATCAAGTTTATTGTTATTATAATAATCAAGAAGTCTAAATTAAAAAAATAATAATTATAAGAGGTATAATCCATGAAAACTAGGAAATATTTGCTAATAACTTACTATTGAGAAATTTTGCATATTCTTTTTTAGCAAGGGTCACAATTGGAGAATTTTGTAAAGACCCTTAAATAGATTTAGTAGACTACTCAAGGGTTTTGCAAGGATATAAATTGTAATAATAATATCATCATAAATTTTTTCCTTTAGAAAAAAATAATCTATATCTATATATTTCATTCATTCATAAAATACTAAATTAAAGATTTTATATTTTACTATCTATTAATCATAACTAAGAGTAGTAAGAACATGAATAAAAAATCAGATCTCCTCTATTAGATATTTGATCTAAAAATCTCATAGAAGGCTAGTCATTACTATGTAATATGCCTTTTCATTAAATCTCAAGACTATTATATGTCTCTTATTTTTCTAAGATAAGATTATCTCCATGAAAAATATAATAACCCATAATTAATCTCATGTCTCTGCATGTTAATACAGACCTAGAATATGAATACCTGAATAGCTAAAAATATTTGTGATCATTTAAAAATATATCAAATCCTAAAAATTTCTTCGCATATTTTAATATGCTAAAAATTTCATCAATATGAATATATAATAAAGAATCTAAAAAATAATTAATTATAAATTACATAAATTATATCTAATATACTAATAATCAAATAATTAATATTTTTTATAATTTTTTTATAAGTAGTCAAGTCAACAAGAGTACTTGTATCAAATAAAATGCTTGTGTCTAATTTAATCAAAATATTTATTTTAGCATAACCCAAAATATCAACCTTTAAGATAGCATTCGAGACATAACTTCCTTTGCGACAACTAAAATAAGTAATTATAGATTTGGTGCTCCCTTCAAAAATAATAAACACATCGACATAAAATAAAAAACATCAATACATTAAAATATAATTTAGTGAGCTTGTAAATTTTTAACAAAAATTGAAATAACATATCAAATATCTTATAAACATTCAAAGAATTAGTTTTTAGTTAAAAATGCTAACATTTTTGTTGAAAGTAGGTGTACATGAATACTTTTTGAGAGATACAATTGTGACTGCAAACTTGATCAACTGAATATTCTCTTTCATTCTCTCATATTACATTTTATTATAGTAACTTTGTCCATGAGAAATATTAAATTATTTGTTCATGACATACATATCTTCTATCACCACATGTATTTAGATATATGGATTTTATTTCAAATATTTCCCTTAAAATAGACAGAGAGATATAGTTATTTAAGCTATTAAGTATATCTTCCTTGAGTATTATACTACCCAAAAAGATGATGGGTGTTATTCCCCCATTTGAAGAGAATAATTACTTGTGTTGTTATATTCTTAGAAAATGAATTCTTCTTTAATGACTTACTCTCCAATGATGAGTTCAATGAGCAAAAACAACATGTTCTTTTTCTGATTGGAACCCGCCTAAGGATTCCTAGTAATAGGTGGTTGCTCCCTTAATAAGCCCCTGCTACAAAATTTGAGGAATGAGTTGATGTATTATATGATATTATATTAAATTCTGATATAAGAAATTGATGATAATAATGAGTTTATGATCATAAAAGTTTTTCATTAAATTTAGATTAACAATAAATACAACATAAAATAAAAAACCTCAATACATTAAAATATACTTTTGTGAGCTTGTAAACTTTTTAAGAAGGCTAGGATAATTTATCAAATATCTTATTAACTTTTAAAAAATCAATATTTAGTTGAAACTGCTAGCATTTATGTGGAACGAGGATATATCAGAATATATTTTGCGAGATGCAGGTGTGATTGAAAACTAAATCAACTAAATGCTCTCTTTCATTCTCTCAAATTATATTTTATTCTAGTTTCTTCATCCATATGCAAGATTTTAAGGTATTTGTTCATGACATACATATATTCTATCACCAATGTATATTTTATATATGTATTTTATTTTAAATATTTCTCAAAAAAGAAAGATGATAATTATTCGAGCTATCAAGTATATCTTCTTTAAATATTATATTACACAAAAAGACGATGTGTTATTCTCCTAAATTGAGAAAAATAATTACTTGTGTCATTGTTAGATTCTTGGAGAATAAATTTTTCTTTGATGGCTCACTTTCAAATGAAGAGTTCATTGAACATAAATGGTATGTTCCTTTTCTGATTGGAACCTACCAAATGATTCCTATTGATAGTCATCGCTCCCTTAATAATCCCCTGCTACAAAATTTCAAGAATGAGTTGATGTGTTATGTGATATTACATTTAATTCTGATATACAAAATATTGGTGCTAATAATAATGAGTTTTTTATAATAAAAGTTTTTCATAAAATTTAGATTATCAAAAATTACAATATGAAATATAAAATCTCAACACATTAAAATATACTATAGTGAGCTTGTATACTTTTTAAGAATAGAATAATTTATCATATATCGTATAATTTTTAAGAATTAATATTTAGTTGAAACTCCTATCATTTCAATTGAACATAAATATACATGAATATATTTTGGAGGATAAAAATTATAATTGCAAACTAATCAATTGAATGCTCTCTTTCATTCTCTCAAATTATATTTTTTCTAATTACTTCATCCTTGAGAAAGATTAATCTATTTATTCATGACATATGCATCTTCTATCACAAAGTGTATTTGGATTTAAGTATTTTATTTAAAATATTTTCCCTAAAAAAGAGATGATAGTTATTCGAGATATCAAGTATACTTCCTTGTGTATTATACTACTAACTACCCAAAATATGAATTGCTTGTTAAACCCTTAGATTGAGAAGAAAAATCACTTGTGTCAGCGTTATATTCTTGCAAAATAAATTCCTATTTTATGACATCACTCTTGAATGATAAGTTCATTGAACATAAACAGCATGTTCCTATTCTAATTGGAACCTACCGAGGATTCCAATTGAATAGGTCGTTGCTCCTTTAATAACCCCTTGCAACCAAATTCAAGAAAAGAATTGATGTATTGTGTGATATTATACGAAATTTTAATATAAAAAATATTAATGATGATGATGAAATTTAGATTATGTTCCTATCATTATGCTAAATTTATGTCCCTGTCATCATAAAATTTAGATTATCAAGCCTTTTACTAAAAAATTAAAGATGAAAAATATGATTATCCACACATGAGAATGTACACTAGACAAGTATGTTCACAATAATCCTCTATAAAATCATCTTCATTGTCAATTCATATTGGTTATAAGTATTCTAATTGGTTTAGAGAAAGACTTATAAAGTACTCTTAGTTAAATCAAATTTTTTATGTACTCTCTTAATCTTATTTTAGTTCCAAGTATTCGAGCTTGTTAACTTTTCTTAATAATTGCAAGATCTCATTTACTACCTCAATGACTCTTGCTCATTTATGATACTGACAAGATATATCGAATGTACTAAAAGCCATCAATATCAACTATAGGACCTTATTTCTGAAACTTTCAAAAAATATCTAGCAAGATGCAAGAAGGTAATAAAATAAAGATTGAACATGAAAGAAAGATAAACTGACTTAAAATTAAACTTATAGTCTATGATTTAACTTAGACGTGTAAGATTAAATACTCTCTCAAATGATCAAAATAATTTCAATCATATTACTTTTATCTTCTGACTTCTCAAAGATTGATGATACAACAGTTAGATATATAAAGAATCTATCTCCATGATGATCCTAGAAAAGATGTGTAAGCGCAATATCCCCAATTATCTTTTTATTCGAGAAAAAATTCAAGAATAATTTATTATCATTATGTTCGTACCCATTAAAGATCAATTTACTAATATTTTCATAAAATCTCTTAAAGATCCTCAAATTATTATTTTTTTCTTAAGTTGGGTGACATACAACTATAAGATAAAACTTGAAAGTTAGTGTTTAAGGTATTTATGATATATTTAGAATTATCACTATATAGTTCATACCCCAGTATGCTTGTTTATGATATATCCATACTTGGATTTATGATCACTAGAAATATTACAGTTAAACTTATCTTTAGTTAGTGAAATACTTTAAGTTAATTTTCCTATTTTTAATTTCTCCACTCTCTTGTTTGCTCATAGCAATTAATAATATCTTTGATTTCTTTATCGACATTTCAATAATTATTTTTTATAATTTTACACAATATTAGTGTTATTTTCAGCATTTAAATTGAATTTTTAATAAAGTTTCATGTCAAACGAATGAATTTTCGAAACTTTTCAAGGAAATAAAAAATTTTATGCAGATGCCGCCATTTAGCATTCAATAAAATTAGATATTTCTTAGCTCAGCCTACAAGCTTGTTTTTCAAGAGTGTTCTCCCAATTTTCATTTAATATCAAAAAAAAAAAAGTCACAAATTCAAATAAGATGCACATAAAATCAACATCAGCCACCCATAAAAGAGAATCTGAAGTCACATAATGCTTTCTCATTTTCATAGAAACATATATTAGGATTCGCAAAAGAGCTCCGGGCTAAAATTCTTCATAAAGGCATAAAGCTCACAATTAAGGTTAAAAAAAGCATTTTGTTTAACCTATGTCCATTCAAACAAAATTTCAAAAGAATATTTGAGGCAAAATTACCACTTACTATTGAAGACAGTTTGGGTGAAACTACAGCCTTCACCAATAGGCAATTCTCCAGCAAGAAAAGAAGCTTTTGAAAATGAGGAGTGAACCAGCATCTTAGGGTTGAAATTATAGCCATCACTTTCCTTCCCATAATTCAAATCATAGTCAAGTAGTAATGGAAACTTTGCATCCACATCTATATTATTTTTGCTATGACTTTCAAGGCTTGAATAGCGAATGCTTGGTCCTTGACAAGCATACCCAAAATTGGGGGACACGGAGATGGAGTAAGAATCTGTTGTTTCCCTGCCCAAAATAGCAAATTAAGCGTGCATGCTGTCATTCCATCTTAAACACAAACAAAACATTAGACCCTAAAAGTGTCAACCTAGCCGAGCGGCCCAGGCGTGGCCCGTGGCATGGCACGGTCTAGAACAGTGCCTGGAAGTCCCGGGGGCCAGCACGCGGCACGGCTCGGGCCATGCCAAACCAATCTTTTTAGCACAAGAGACTTAACACAGCATGACACAGTATGATGACCCATGTGGACTAGTTTTGACCTGAATGGTCAAATTGGCTAGCCTTGCCTAACCCAAGATAGCCTGACATGACTCGGTTTAGTCTAGCTAGGTCTATCTTGCCTTGGCACAACCCA
This sequence comes from Sapria himalayana, assembly GCA_029783825.1. NCBI lineage: Eukaryota > Viridiplantae > Streptophyta > Magnoliopsida > Malpighiales > Rafflesiaceae > Sapria > Sapria himalayana. The sequence goes on along the minus strand of JAREIK010016312.1, from coordinate 345,252 downwards.
GCATGATCAGACACTACCCGCACAAAAGGTATGCCAACGGGCTGTCCCTTTTTTGAACCATGCCAAGCTATCCCTTTTTTGAATCGTGCCAGCACGATACAGCCAATTTGACACATCTAGAAAATTCAACTAAGGTGTTTACAATGTATATCAATCCTATGAGTATGGGGCATGGTATGATGGACAATATTTTTAATCTATGTTGGAATAGACTAGTAGCGAATACTCCCCGAGGGTGCTAACAAAGTTCTCCTAACCCCTATTGAAAGGAAATAATCAAAATTCCTCATCAAAAGAGTAGCAATAGATCCTTCGTTATCTTTATATACTATAACTCTTATGACACGTTCATCTACTTTAGGTTATTGAATTTTAACTAAGAAAATACTACTTAAATTAAAGGTAATTATTATTTTTTAACCATATTCATTAAATATTTTAGTAGTCAGTGAAAATTTCTTAAGAATTATTGAGTATGATAGTATTTAGATTTATTCTTTATTTCTTCCTCGTTAGTTGATTATTCATTGGTTACCTATTATTTTTTTTAAGTTATTTATCGAGAAACTTTATTCTAACTTTATTTTCTGTTCTATGCATGTTTATTTGTAGAACCAAAAATTTTGAGAAATATTTACTTAAGAATTAAGCATAGTAAATTATGTCCATCTTTTTACGATATGATCTAACAAAATATGTTTGAATACGTTGCACTTTTTGCTTGTATATTCTCAACTTTGATGCTCTTCACTGGTCAAGTTGAGAATTATTAAAGTTTTCAATTTTATATTTTTTCTTTCTTTTTTCTTTTATTTTCTTTTACTTTCTTTTATATTTTGATATGAACTATCAACCTATGGACAATCATAATTAGCTTGCCCATTATAAGTGTTTCTCATGATTTACTTAGCCGATGAGTTTTACCTACTTGTCTGGGCTTATTTTTACATGATATCAGAACTAAAATCCAAAGAAAAACAAACCATATAGTGTGTGTGAGTTACAAAAACTAGAAAGATAAAAGATATGTATATTGTACCAACATATTGCATGCATGACATTTAAAAAATAAAAGAGACGTGAAGATGCACATTACTATGTACCACCTATATCAAGTGGAGCACACCACTGTGTACGATGTGAAGAGTAGGTGGTGTCAAGTGTTTAAAATGATGATCATTATAGTCGAACCTAAAAAGAAGAATTTGATTTAATTCAAGAAAGATTTCGAGTGATCCACAACCCTAATTTAGTGGAAGAATTGTCGCCAACAAGTTTCAATTAAACAGAAAAGGCTTTTACTTTTACTGGCTCGAAACCTCTTTGTTAGGGTTTTTTTTTCAGCAACAAGTTTTCCATTAAACAGAAACACTAATTTTTGTGGGGTAATAATTTCCGGACGACATGCTTATGGAAGAGATTAAAATTATCATTATTATTATTTAGAAGCTTAGAAATCAAATTTCTTCCCAGTAAACTATTCGCGTCAGGACTTAGTTCCATGGTCAAGGAATACAAGATCACTTGACAAAAGAGCTACCTAATGATGTTTTGAGAAAGAAGTGGTTATAAGTAGATTCTTGACTCCTAATAGCAATGTGATAATCATCGAGTTAGAGTTGCCTTTATTTTTTTTATCTAGCACAATATGCAAGAATTTATGGCGGCCTGTGGTGTCTTTATGCTCATCCCAAACATCATAAATGTATGATATGGTTGTTCGGCTTCTTGGACAAAGATTGAAGAGGATCAATGAGTCATCATATGCTACCAAACATGGGAGAGATTTCTCATGTTGTACATGTTGGTAGTTGAGAGAGTATTACTTGTAGTTGAGATAAAGGCATGAAAGCATGAGTTCAACGTACACCATGTGAAAGGATAGGTTGCACTATGGACGATAATTAAGTATTATTTTTAGATATGAGACAAAAATATAAATAATTGTGGGAGACAAATCGACTACTGAATTTATACAAGGATCCTGAGTAAATTATTTCACCATAACCCCTGCTCAAGAAGGATAATTGGGATTGCCCCCATTAGGGGGAACACTAATCCTTTCGCAGGTACTATAGCTCCCAATGATAATACTTAGAGAATCATTGACATTGCAAGATTCACCATGGCCATATATTTATTTAGCGTATTTTGTTCATTCTTGATTATTCCATCAGTCTTCTTTTCTTGAGTTGTATATTTAGACAATTCAATTTTGATTTTATTTTTATTTCTATTAATATATATCAATAGTATTGAAAGACTCTAAGAAGAATTTTATTTGGGACTGAGCATATTTATTAATTATATCACTCTATGATTATGGTAGTATCTCATATTGAATATTTGAGCGTGATGAATTCTTTTCTTGTACATTCCAAGCTTGGTAACTCATCACTACACAAGTTAATAATTCTTTACCTGAATCAAAATGGTATTTATACCCTAAAGAATAATGTATGTTAGTTAGAAAAACTTATTCAATATACTATAGTTAGATGTATGAGAACTTAGAAGAGATGAAACTGGAGAAATTTTCAAGTATGTTATTTTTTTTATGATTATTTTCATTTTACTTATATATTTCTTTTCATTCTAAATCATATATTATTTTTTTATTTCAAATATTTTATAAAATAATACAAATTCAATTTGATAAAAATATTAAACAAATAAAAAATAACAATACATTAAAATATATGTTAAAAATTTTCAATACATATTATATAGATCACAATATCATAAGTTTGACTTTTTGTGCCAACACACCCTCAGACAATTAGGTTGTAGAAAAAAAGAACACATATCTTGTTGAGATAGTATGAACTCTTCTATTTAGTAGTGTTCAAAAATATTTTTAGGAAGATATAAATTTAATCAGAAACTATCTCATTAACTGAATGCTTTCAATTAACATTTTTCAATAAGTGTCATTTCAAATTTTAAATCCTAAAAAAAGATTTTTCAGCACGTCTCCCAAGTCCCAACGTATTTGATAGTACTTTCTGTGAATACAATCTTTCCATAGGATAGGATAATATAGTATAATATCACTTAGACCACCAATTAATAGAGAAAATTACTTATTGGGTATATCTGAACTTATTGATCCACTGTATAATATCACTCTTATAGATCTTATATATCAATATAAATAAATCAAGTTGACTTTAGAAAGAGTGAGAGTGTACATGTTTCACAAGTCCAAATCACACAATGGTTGACCTAAGATCCACATCCCAAATTACAACATTGTTTACGAGTTTACACTAGTACATGCTTATCGCAAAAGAAATATTATATATGTGAATAATTTGATTATGAAATATTATAAATTAGAGATCATTCAACACGATGAATACCTTCAGTCATAATTTAAAACGATGAATTTTTAGAGACTTATATATTTTCATGATATATATATATATAACTTACTCCAAAAGAAATATTATCTTATCGCAAAAGAAATAAGCACTTAATACTCTTACAGAAGTTAACTCTTAGGGTTTTGCTCCAGTGGATACTCCAATTAAACCATTTATTAATTTTACATCTAATACAATTCATGCAGTTAACTCAGACTTACATAAAAATTATAAAAAATATTAACTATTTAACTATTATCAAATCAAATATTGAATACATAATCATTATATTTAGTCATTTCTAATATTCTCCTTAGAATGTTCACTTGGATGCAACACTTCACATACTGAAATATGTGAAAATTTTTCCAATGGTTGAAATCTCTTTTCATTATCATGGATACATACAATTAGTTGGATAGTGATAATAAACATGTAATAATGAGGCAACACAACTTAGGTTTGAGCAACACAACCCAGGTTGGAGCCAAAAAAATCAATACGACCTAACCCATGGGCATGGATCATGTCTGGCCTAGCATGAGGCTAACCCAAGTTAGCTTGGGTGTAGGGTTGTGTAGCCATAACTAGTCTCAATGCAAACTATGCCCCAAGCCCAACCACAAGTGCTCCTAGCAAGATCACAACCCTAGGGTCTAGTGCTGCCCTTGCCTCCAAGCAAACCATTAGGGCCACTTGGTTGGGGTCAGTGACCACTACATTCACTGGCTCAACACACACGCCGGCATGCACAACAAAGGTAGTGTGACAATGCACTTTAGTGCCAATGTAGCTCGCATATATGTGTGTGTGTGTGTAAAAATATGAAATTATGAATTTAAAAAAATAAACAAAATTAAAAAATCATTAATTTAAAATTTATATATATATTAAAATACACCAAAAACACATCACATAAAACATTCAACTAGCAATCACAAAATAAAAGTTGACATTATTTTTCAAAATAAATACATATATATGTATAAACATGAAAAATAATAAAATCATAAAACAATAAATATAATAGTGTGCTAGAAGATAACGATCACCATATATCACTTTGTTTGGTTCTAATCTTCATAATTCTAAGTTTTATCATATATATCATTATCTAAATCTAGTTTCAATGCTTTGATTTGATCTTAAAAATCTATATATGTATTTTTCAATCATTTAAGTATGACAGAATTTCTATAATATTTAGTTGTAGTATAATCTTTTTATTTAAAATGATATTTATAGTCATAAAAAAACAAAACTTCAATCCTACATTAGATATTAGAAGGATCGATATATAACATGTTAATTCAAATCATACGGGAAAAGTGAATACATATAATTTCTATCAACTCGATATATTTAAACTTTTCATACACTCTAAGCAATATATATCAATAATCAATGTATAAGTATCTTGATAACTCAAATATATTTGACGGATCACTTAATCATTTACCTCTAGCTAAATAAATAAATAAAAACATCATATTCAAATAATATCAATATTCATACTTAAAAGTTTGCTAAAACTATTATATTTATTTTTATAATATTTAAAAAAAATCTACTCATGAGTTTTATCTTCTTCTTCTTGTGGTTGCTTAATATGACTACATATGTATTTCATTATATTTTTTGGCTTTTGACCTTAGCAGTATGATCTATATAGGCAACAATAAAGAAATGAATTAGTAACTCGATATTTTAAATATTTTTTTTATTTCAATAGTTATATCACTAATATATTAAAATTATTTATATTAGTTAAAGAAATTACCTATATTACATATGCATCTAATATAATACAAGATATGAATGTATATACAGATACACACAAATCCGTCATATTATAAACAAATTTAATGAATTTTAAAAAATAAAAATCATTTATCATAATTTGATTCATTAATTATTATTTTATCAATTTTATAATAAACAAAACTTGTTATAAAATACTGATAACTAGCACATTAATCAAACATCATATATTTTGAATTTCAAAGATATCTAATATATATTAAGAATTTTTTTCTGTCCTATTGATTTACATAAACTATAAAATTCTTATAGTTTATTTAAATATCATAATATATATTAATGCATTTTTAATTTGTTTTAATATGACACATATATTTAACATAAAAAAATTTTAACTAAATGATTATCTCTAATAGTTCTTACGAATATATTCATAATGATACTATTATTTGAAATATTATCAAATATTATAATATATATTTTATTATTTATTTTATATTTTCTAAAAATTCTTAAAAGACTCATATATGACAAGATAATCATTAGAATAAAGAATTTCATAAAATTCTAACATTATTTTTTTTAGTCTCCACTCAAAATCAACAAAGTGAATTATGACAAAATAAAAAGAAATTCACTATGAGTAATCTATATATTGAATGTTATCAATACCACTTTATTATGCATTCTAAGTTTATTAATTATTAATTATTTTTAAAATTTATAAAATTCTATATTATCAATTTTACAAGTCAACTTATAAATCCTATTATAATAAATTATGAAATATTTTTGTATATAGTAAACTAGTTTTGGATCTTCTACTAATTAAAACAAAAAATATATACAAGTTACCAGCCTAATAAATTAAAGTTAGAAATAAGTCATTAAACATTAAATTGATTTAAATTAAATAATTTTACTGTCAAGTTAAATTTGCCTAATATCCTATATACATATTTTTTTAATATAGTATTAAGTGTGCCTCGAAATGTATCCAATCTCACCAAATGTTTTGTAGACATAATTTTTTAAAATACAAATATTAGGCCAAATCATTTTTTGATTATCTAATATTTTTATTTTTAAATATATTAAAATTATTTTAAACTTATAATTTTTCTTTATGTAACATAGATTAATAGGTGTATGAACCAACCTATGACTGCGAGAAAATCAATATGAGAACTTTTGATCAAATTATAGTTATCTATATCAAACTTATTTATAATATCTAAAATATTTTCATTATAATTACTAGTTAATAATTTTTAAAAAATTAGGATAAAAACAAAATTAATTATCCAATATTTAAAATAAAAAAAAATTGAACAATAGATATATATCTTATAAATATATAAACCCAGAATTTCATGAACATAGACTATGATTCGCTTGATCAAACATACTCCATTGCCAATTATTAATTATAAATATTTATGAAAAAAAAATATTACCAAAATATATCCTAATTTCAAGATGCAAAAAAATTAAAAACATAGAATTTTCAGAGAGAAAAAATTATAGTAAAAGAAAATAAGAAAAGATACTTTTAGATGATGTGGAGGATACAAAATATTAAATAACTTTTTATATAATTTTTTATTTTTTTATTTATCTTGGCAAAAATTTGAACAACATTCTTCTGTCCATTAGATTCTATTCAGGACCATTTCAGTGAAAATCCAAAAGTCATGTGTGCGCCACATGGATCTTTAAAAAAATAATTCAATATTTATTACATGCACGTAACAAGCCATGTAACCGCATTGGGGCACGTGGCAAGGCACGATAGCTTAGTAGTTATTACGCATGTGCATGTTATATGTAAACATGTTTTAAGTTTTTAAAAAATTTTAAAATTATTTAATAGAATTGGTTCGAAGTCAGTCCAAACTCGACCTGATTTCAATTGTAATTGAATTAGGGACATGCGAGACAGACATGCCCCTAACTCATGAATTTAAAGTTTTCAGGCACACACTCCTAATTTAATTTGTAACTATGAGTTGCAACTGGGCAAGGTTCGACCTGCATAGATGGTCATGTCGGGTCATAGCATGCCAGATAACTTTCAGCACATAGGGTTCAACCCACACATCCCTTCCCAACAGCCAACACGGGGAATGACTTGTGCTGCATCTCGACATGCCTAGCTTCCAAACACAACTCTAGCATGTCGTGTTTTGCTTGGGCTAGTGAATTAGGTTCGTGCCTTTGGCCGAGTCCGAGCCACCCAAACCATTTACTACTTCTAGTTGCATATTCATATTTGAATTGATCATCAGCTTATATTGATATTAGATTTTTATACTTTTCATATAAATAATCCTATCTTCTAGAAAAATAATAAAATAACTTATTTCAAAATCAAATATACATACATAGTTCAAGACAATGGGGATAGTCACCTATGACATACTTTGAATTTAGTACGTACTCAAAAAAAATAGAATATCCACATTATATTCCTATTATTCTTTACTGTGACAATTAGACAATGAAACATATAATCTTTAATATATAATATTTCATAAGTTGATAAAGCACATATAAGTATACAACTTATTCTTAAATGAAAAAATTCATAATGGAATTATTGCTAGAGCATACATGCAAGTATCAAAGCAGCCAACAAATATTTTTATGAAAATTTTGAACATTGCACTTAGCTTACCTTTTCTTCAAATATAATGTTCTGAACTTTTATGCACCAACATGAGAGGAATTTTATAGATAAAAAGTTTATGTTTTTTCTCACTTTTTATTTTTTTTGTTGTCTATCATACTGGTATAAGTAAAGACTCTTTCAATCTGATATAATCGAATTATGAGAACCTATGATAAATAAAACATTAAAGAATTTTAGGTATTTTATTACATTTATTTGTTGTAGTTTTTAGTTGTACCCTTTGTGTTTTTACTTTTTTTTATTATTATTATGTTATTATTGATGAAGATTCACAAAATGTAGGCAATCAAAATTGATTGGTCCATTATGTAAAATAATTGCAAGTGATTGATTATTATTAAAATTTATTGAGCTTATATTTAATGTTTGCTTAGAATCGCATATGGTATCATAGCAAAAATCTTAAGGGTGCAAAACCTGAGGTTTGTGAAGAACCACATGCACTACACTAGTATAGCATGCATGCTTTCATGCGAATCAAATGCACACAATCATGTGTGACACCAAGAAATGGTGGCAATACCAAAAAATAGAGGAATTTTAAATATATTTTTGACAAAATAATTGAAACACCCAAAATCCTAATTTTTCAGGTGGCAATCATGTTCACCGGCCCAAAAACTATATGCAAACATGTGGAGATAAATGGTAATTGGTGGCAACAGCAAATTTACATCAAAAATCATATTTTTTTGAGGGTGTTTGATTCAGAATTCCCAAAATTAAGGTTCTAAATTTTGATAGCAATAAATTAAATTCTCAAAATCCTAATTAAAAAATGATATAATCAAAATTCTCAAAAATTAATGTTCATGATTTTGAAAGTAACAAATTGAGCACTCAAAACCCTAATTCAAGAGTGACAGATTGAGAATTCCAAAAAAATTAGGATGTTATATTTTAGCAACAATAAATTGAGCTCTCTAAACCCTAATTTGTAGTATTTTTTGATTAATTTCTATATTTGACGATGTATTGAATATGAAGAGAACTTCTCATAGGTGAGAAAAAAAATATAAGAGCTTTATTTCAAAGTAAACATTATAGGATGATGGATCATACTATAAATAGTTGATTATTATTTTCCCACAGTCTTCCCACTGTAACTCCTTTAGAATGGAGATACTTGGGATTTCATCCAAATAGGGCAGCATCAAGCTGTTTCCAACCTCTAAGTATTATAGTATTATTTCATTCTCTCACTTCAATCTCCTAAATTATTAACTAATGAGTTAGTACTCACATTGTAAGTAATTATTCTTTTCTTTCTATATGTTATTCATATTTCTTGAATATTATAAATATCAATGATGATCTTTCAAAAATTATTAGGTACTGTAGCTATGTTGCACGGACACGGATACGGACACGGAGATACGACACGGCAGGATACAGGAACACGGCAAATTCTAAAAAACTAGGATACGGATACGACTAGGATACGTCATGATAAAAAAAATAAAATTAAAAATAAAAATTATTAATTATAAATATTATGTATTTTAAAATAATTTAAAATTCTATATTTTAAAATAATGTAAAAAAAATTTAAACCCTCTAACACCCCCCCCTCCACCACCACCCTCCCTTTACAGTTTTGATTTTCGAACTCTCCCCCCTCCCGATACAGATTTCAAAAATCCCCCTCCCGATACAGATTTCAAAAATCCCCCTCCCGATACAGATTTCAAAAATCCCCCTCCCGATACAGATTTCAAAAATCCCCCTTCCCTTTATAGAATTAGGTTACCTTAGTATTGTCGGCGCCTCGGCGGTGTGCTCCTCCCCTCCCCGTTTGACACAATGACAATTGACAACTATTTCTCACAATCGGCTTGTCGGCAACTCATTGTCGGCGGTGTGCTCCTCAATTTGTTGGAGATATAGGAGTAATAGTTAATATATAGTGTATTTCCGACGCGTTAGAATCGTAAAAATGCGTCAATTGGTAAGCGACGCGTCTGTAGGTAAACGACGCGTCTGTATGTAAACGACGCGTCTGTTGTTAACGACGACTGTTTCCGAACAACGCGTCGGATATGTCTCTGACGCGTATCTGACCTGTGTCCGACACGTGGATACGGCGACACGGGTCGGACATAGCGACACGGGTCGGACACGGCGACACGGCAGTTCCTAGGCGTATCCGTGCAACATAGTACTGTAGTATTCAACTTGACTACTCATTTCTTTTATGTATCTTACTTATTCTCATTTGTCTACTATTATTCTTTTCATTAATTATTTTGCTAGATAACTTAATTATTATATTTTCTTTTATTCTGATATTTTTTGTAAAATAGAATAGTATGAAGAAGAATTTCTCTCAAAATCCAAATTTTCATATTGTCCAATAATGGCATGAACACCCTTTTGCACAAACCCTTCAGCACCACTTACCCAAGAAAAACTTATTGCAGATATGTAGGCTTCTAAACCCACCCCCTTTTAGCTTATCCAAAAAGATAGTCTCCTAATTCACAAGATGGGGTTTAGTTGTCCAGTTACTTCCACCCAGAAAATATCTAGAAATATATTTATGAATTTCCTAGCTTAAAACACCTCAGCATGAGGTGTCTCAATATATGTTTTCTAGTGGATCATCTCATGTTCTTCAAAACATCAGGTAAATTTATTTGAGATATATTCAATAACATTATCGCTTCTTGGAACTTAAATATTAAAACCAAACACAATTTTAACTATTTAATAAATTATAAAATAATTAATTCATGTATTAATTAATTCAATAACAATTTTATAATGTATTACATAATGTATATTCAATAACAATTTTAACTATTTAATAAATTATAAAATAATTAATTCAATAACATTATGATATTAAGTTATAAAAAATAAAAATACTTTTTAATATATCTCAAATGATTTACATCAAAATGAGATTGCTAAAAAACACATATATTTAATTGAAATTACTAGAAAGTTCTCATGCATAGTAAAACTCTTAGATATTTTTGAGATTATATAATTAAGACTACAAATTATTCAATTAATCAAATATCATCCTCATGTATATTACATTTAACAAAAATATTATTATTATTTTACACTTTTAATAAATTAAAAATATCTATCATTCAATCAAATTGTATATAGCATAAGAAACTTTAGCTCTAGATTTACAAAGATCAATAATCAAAAATCTAAATCACGAATGCAATATATATTGGATTGTGAAATAATGCAAAACATATTTGAAAATATAAGTACAAAAATATAGTGTATATTAAGTATAATTGAATATTTTGAAAAATATACAACATATGCAATATAACTAACCTAATTTTAATTAATGTATGTTGAGGTTGACAAATAACTTCGTAAGAGAAAAAAAAAATATCACAACATTATCTTTATATATGAATATTCAATAATTATATAGAAACAAGTTAGCTACTATGATCAAAAATATTAAACCACCATGTAGTTACTTAACTGAATTAATATATTTTATTTTCTTAAAATTATAAAATTATTTTACAAAAATAGTGTAGTGTTAATATCTATCAAATATAATTATTTATGCTATTTTATTTTATTATATATTGTGTTATTAATATCTACCATTCAATTATGAATATTTATCAAAAAATTACATAATAGTAAGTTGTATACAAAACTTAATTTAATTGAAATATTGTGTAATATCTATCAAGTATAATTATATCATTGCAAATGTTTATGATAAATCATAAACTCACATGTAATGCAACAGAATATGAAATAAATTAAAAAAATAAATTTCTAATTTTCTTTTTAATTCATAACAAGATACAAAATAATTTATATTATTACTTGAAAGAACAAAAATATATTAAGCATAATCAATTATTAACAATGACATATAATCTACGCAACACAATTAGCATAATTTCCTTGAAATATAATAATAATATTAATGAATAATTGATAAAAAAATAAAAAAAATTATATAAATTATCATGAAAATATAAAAGATGACTTGGTATTCATAGCATAATTTTTTTAATAATAGATAAATAAATAATTTTATTAATTCTTCAAAGAAGAAAAATATGATAGACCTCAGAAATAAGCATGATGAATGTTATGAAAATTTATAAACTGATGATAATCCATTTTTTTATAATTCATTATTACTCATATTTCATTATTATATTTATATTACACATTAAAATTTTTGAAATTATAATATCTAAAATTCAATTTTTTGACATATATGTTTGATACTAATAAATAATTATTAAATATATTTTTAACATTTTAAGTTGGGATATAAGATTTAGTTGATTATGATAATAATAATAATAATAATAATAAACAAATTAAGTTATTAAAATTAATAAAAAAAACTCTTATGAATGGGTCCACACCTCATGCACCACCATATAAGATTGAAATCAATTTGTTATTTTTTAAACACCCATGAATTTATCTCTTTGTAATATCATGGATATTGGATTTCAGTATTGGTGGGTGTCTACCAATGCATCAAGAATATGTAATATTGAATTTTGATATTATATTTTATTTTAGAGTTGGATCTAGAAGATCAAATTCATCACCGTTATGAATGTGTGCTATTTATCGATGGAAAGTGGCTGTGCTTGTATAAATTCAAAATACTACATTCCATTTTACCACTGAGTTGACTTACTACGCAAATTCTCTGCGCATTTTCTAGAGCCATTGGGCATAACTACGTATCATTTCCTAAGAGCTTGGTTAAAGATCAGAATCAGCATTGCGAACAAAGACAGGCTCAACGATGAGTAGGAATGAGCTGTCGTCGGTTCGCATTGCCAGAGAAAGATCCTTCCATCCTACTACGGCTAACATATTTCCACGTGAACCATGAGCAGATGATTACGCGCTTAGATATTTCCCTTTCATGAGAGCAGCGACAGCGTACGCAGAGAACCATCATCCGATCATATATATGACATTATCGTATTTTTGAGCGAATAGGTTTATGAGGATACCTGAAACTCTGCGGCCATTGCTGAGAAAAGAAAGTCCTGATTTCATCACCATTCTCTGCCTCTTCGTCTTCGCTACCATTAGTGCACGTATCGGCCTTGTTCCCTTCCATATCGCTAACATCGTCGTCGTCCAATATGTACTCCGATGATTCTTTTTCCCCTGCCATTGAGTCACCGAGCTTACGTTGCCCAGGAAGAGCTTCTGGCTTTCCTCGCCCAATGATAATGCCGCTCCGTCCGTGAACAACTTGTTTCTCGGAGAGCGTGTTCTTGAGCCTTGAGGTGAAAACTCAATTATATTTGTCTCATTATTTTTTACTTATCAATATATATATATATATATATATATATATATATATATATCTGCCTCATACTATTTGGCAAATTAAACATTGCTTCGTTTTTTTTTTTAATTGATAGATTTATTTATATATAGAAAAAATGACCAATATTGTGAATTACAAACACTACACCTTGGGGCTGTTTGATACAATACTTAATTTGTTCAAATCATTAAAAATAAAAATTTTTAATAGTTTTAAATTTTTAATGTGTATAATAAAAAAATTTTGAAAGTTTAACATTGAAAATTTTAAGTGAAAAAATATTGAAAATATTAAGTAAATAGATACTCACTTAATGTTGAATGCTGAAAATTTACCGCAAGCATTTTTTTAGAGTTAATATTGTCCTTTTTTTTCATTTCTTTTGTATTTTCTCAATCACGCTAGCAGTTCAGTTTGTGAATATGTCTTCTTCTCCTTATTTCTCCGCCACCACAAACCCTAACCCTAACTTTCTTATCATGATTAATTTAAGAAATAAAATAAGAAATCAACTAATTGTTCATTAATTTTTATTTGTGTATTTAAAATTTGGATAGGTTTAAATAGTTTAGATAATATTGGTTATTTTTTTAATAATTTTATTTCTTTTTTGGATTTATGATTTATTTATGGATATGTTTTTAGTGATTTTATTTGTTATAATAATTAATAATTGTAGTGAAAAAAAAATTATTAGAAATTATATTTATGTTGGATAATATGTAATAAGGATAAATATGTAAAATACATTATTTTCAACATTTAGCATTTATAATTATCAAACAATATATTTATTTTCATCATTCAATTAACAATAATTTATCAAACAATTTTTCAATACAAATTTAACACTTATAAAATTCAGTACTTAATTTTTCATCACTTTTTTTTCCGCACTTAATTATTTCATTTTTATCAAACGGACCCTTAATTAATAAATAATGGTGGCTTATTTAAATTAGTTGATTTTTATTATGACAATATATCTATATTCAATATTGGTTGTGATAATAAATGTCCCTTAGTTTTTAAAAATTTTAATATATAATATATATATATATATATATTTATTTATTTATTTATTTATTTATTTATTTTTGGTACTCTAAAAAAGGATGATCTAAAAATCATTAAAAAATCATGATTCATGTCATCATTAAAAAATATTTATTTTTTTGTGCTCTAGAAAAAAGTAAAATCCAAAAATTGCTTTATCTGCCACTGAAGCTGAATATATTTCAGCTTCATTTGTCACGTCTCAAGGCTTGTGGATGAGAAAACTATTGACCATTTTGGATAAAACCTTATAAAATCCAACTAATATACTCTGTGACAATCATTAAACTATATCCATAGCAAGTGACGTTGCCATGCAGAGTCGAACAAAATATATAAATCTCAAATACCAATTTATTCAAGACATTATTGAGACTAGTGAGATTAAATTATTATTTTGTAGAACTGAATAATAAGTGGCGGATATTTTCATCAAGCCTTTACCTAGAAAGAAACTTATCTACTTACGGAAAATAATTGGACTCACACCAATAACATCGAATGGGGGAGATTGTTGACATGGGCTTTGCTTCTGTTGGGTGCTGGGCTTCGTGCTTTGGTGAAATTACCAATACGCCCTCAATGACATTCATTAATAAACGCGGTAGCCATGCTGTAGAGCTTTTAATTATTGTTTTATTTTTATTAAATATTCAATCTCATATATAAGCTCTTTTTTCTTTTTTGATAATAAATCAGCATTTTTTTTATTATTTTCTACTATGCTTGCTCTTTGCCAGTTCTTTGTGACTCTTCTTCTTCTGTAGTTCTTCTCTTCTTCTTCAAATCTTCTTCTTTGTAATTCTTGTTGAAGCAAGGATTTGTTGTTCTGATACAACACAATATACATCAAATTTACTAATTACTATTTTGAAGAGTAAAATTTATGTTTACATTTTTTTAATGTTGATGTGGATATATAAGAGTAATTTTGGGTTTTCATATATAAGTGCACAAAAATATAAATATATTTTTATTTATGACATGCACTGCACAAAATTATTCAATTAATATTTGTGTTTTAATTCATTTAAAATGGGAAGTTGCCCCCACTTTTGTACAAGACAAAAAAAAAACAGTTTTTTTTTCTATAAACTTATATATATATATATTCAAATATATATATATATCATATATATATTTGTGCTACATATATGGTTATATATATACCCTATATATTATATTACACACACATATATACATGTATGTTTATCTATATATATATATAAGTATATACATATATATATATATATATAATTATATATATATTTATATATACATTAATATGTATAGGTGTGTGTGTGGGTGTGTTTTTATTTATTTGAATTTGAAAATAAACTATACAAAAAAGTAAATATTTTAATTTTTGGTATAATTTTTACAAAACACTAAAAGATGACAGAAGAGTTTTTTTTTTTTTTTTTTTGAAAATAATTTTCTGGTAAATATTGTTTAAATGAGATATTTAAACGTAAATGACCTTAAATTAAAATAAAAGATACTCAGCTCCGATGCGGCCTGGCACTTGAGGGAAAAGATGGAACCGGCGGGCGTTGAGTTGCCGAGTGGGGATCCTCCTGCCGCACAGCAGGGACGGCAGGGACGGCAGGGACGAGTCGGCATGTCGCTCAACAAATCCAAGCGGGTCGATCTGCCCAGTGGTTTTATAGTAAGTGCAAGGGAGACCTATTAGCAGGCGCGACACTGATGAACACCAAAAACACGAGTGCACACTCAACACACGAATTTTAATGTCTTCATTCATCATCCGCATCACTTCTCATTTTTGTTAACTGTGAGGTATTCGCAAACGAAAAGTGCTTCTTCTAGATGCAGCCTAATGCAACGAATGGCGACGCTTCCATTGCTGTTCATAGAAGGATAAATAGTTCGCATCGAATTGCATTGATGATTTGATGTCATTTCAGATTTTCGAGCAGCTGAAGGAAGTGATGAGTGATGGTAAATGCTACGAAGCTCAACAGAGATTCAAGTCTATCAGCAGAAGGTATGTGCTTTTCTGATTGTTAATTTAATCTCAGCTCTCGTCATATCGGGAAACAACTCCTCTGCTACTCTTTTTCTAGTCTGTTTTGAGTTCATAATCACGTGACATACATGCCGAATTTGCTGGAGGCATGGTGCTATCCGGAAATGAATGGCTCAAGCATAGAAATTCAGGCTTGCAGCATTTATCATTCACTACTCCCAGTCATATCTATCATATTCAAATACACTAATCGGTGAGGAATAAAAATGTAATTGAAATGAATTTTAATAGTAATAAAAAACATTAAAATTCAATGGAAATATATATATACATGTGTGTGTGTGCGTGTGTGCGTCCGTGTGTGTGCGTGCGTGCGTCTGTGTGTGTGCATGCGTGCGTCCGTGTGCGTGCGTGAGTGAGTGCGCGTGTGCGCGAGTGCGTGCGCGAGTGCGTGAGTGCATGCGTGCGTGAATGCGTGTGTGTTTCCGTATGTGTGTGTATGTGTGTATGTATATATATTATCACTCTCAATGTGTAACTATTAATATTAATAAATGATGGGGAATTATATTTTAGGGTATGAGTATATTAAAAAATTATTGGTAAGAATATCGAATTTATATAATTAGTAGGAAATAATATGAAATTTATATAATCATATAGGATGATTTGAATGATATTAATTTACAAAAATAACCTCAAGTATAATATATTATTGTTATTTTTAATGATTGTGTTTAAAATAGTTTTTTTTTTTTTGAAATATCTTTTTTGTTTATATTTTTATCATATCTATTTTTCTGCCATTCTCTTCTCGCTCATATCTCTCTATCTTTTTGCTATTTCTCTCTCATTTATCTCTCTATTGCAATCATTTTTCTCTTCTTTTCATCAATTTTTCTTCTCTAATCTTTCCAAAATTGTCTACATAAAAGTAGATTTTTGAGTCGTGTGCATGTACCATGGATCGCAAGATTTAGTTCTATAAGTGTGGTCTTAATTTAAAAAATTTTCATTCCCAATTGTCTAAGCCAACATGATATTGTCTCTCTCAAAAGTTACACTTACAAGATCAAACACAGATGTAGCAAGAAAATAATATTTAGAGAAAAAAAATAAATTACGAATAAAATTTCACTGAGTACAATAATGAGATACCTTCCTTATATTGTTAAAATTCTCATATATGAATAACTCATATTTTATCACATGTCATAATTTTATTGTATAAGAAATTATTAGACAATTTTAAAATGGAAAGATATCTTGAAGCCTCTAGAATTTTCTAGAACTTTTCTGGAATATCTTCAAGATTATTTTGGAAATCTTTAAAAGCCCACCCAACATTCTAATTTTTTCCGGAATTTTATTGGGCTATATTTTTCTCTTTCATTGATCTTGTCGATCTCTCTGTGAAAACGTCATTATGAAACTTTATAATCTTATTTTGGAAGTATCATAATGCATCAATGGATTCCCAATTGGCTTCATTATTTGGTTGTTTTTCTATTTTACGAAGTATTCTTGCCTTGACATTCAATTGTTTCTTTTCACGACTTGTTTTATCAAAATTATTTTCAAGATTTTTTAATATTAAATTTTAACTTCAATTGATATTTGGTGTGACTTGTTTTGTATTGGATCACCTTGATCCTCGTTGACTAGTTTCAGCATGCTCATGTAAAATATTGGACTCACTCTAAGTTTTTGATATAGATCAAGTTGATATGAGATATTACCAATTCTTATAAGAATACATTAAGCCTCTACATATTTTTTCACGAGTGCCTCTTGTACTCCTTTGTGCTATAGCACTAAGTGGAGCTTTATCAATATCAAGTCTTCTGCTTGATAGTATATTACTTTATTTGCTATTAGGAAACTTTTTTGATCGCTTAATTATATCATGCAATTAAATATAAGATAAGCCAATTTGTTTTTTATCACTAATTGGCAAAATGTTCAGCTGTTGTATTTGGTCATGCATAATATGTTGTAATGATTTTTGTGATATATGGTTGTTGTACATTCAAAAAATTCAAATGGGTTTTGTCCTTTTGTTTTTTCTCATAGCAAGTTTTAGGAAAATTAAGCAACATCAAGTAATTTTGGTCAATTTCTTTGTGAGATATATATAAAGTATCATAGAAATATCTCAAATATAATATTTACCCTTTTTATCTCCTCAATGGTTTGAGAGTGGACCGTTGAAAAATCCAAATTTGATTTAATCAGCTTGAATAGTTTATAGTTCTATCTAAAATTAGCTTGTGAACTAGCTATATCAATCATCGACTATAGATTGAGGAATGCTTCAATACTTCATAATATTCTTTAAAATAATTTTACTATTTCCTTTAATAGATTTTTTTTAATGTTAGGGTTGAAAATAATATATCACAATGAAGTGATTAATTTTGTAAAATATCACAATGAAGTATGTTGTGAAACTCTTCTATGGGTGTTCTAGTGTCTACAATAATTATTTAAGATATGTTGGCTTCTGTTCAATCTTATCTTGTTGGCAAATTAGATATGTTTTCATTCAGTCTTTAATATCATATTTTATGCGTGACCAATAATATCTTTCATTCACTAAAGTTATGCTATGATGCATGTAGCATGTTTGGATGTTCAACTCATTTGAAATCGTTACACTCATTCATAATTTCTTTTTACAACTTTCAAAATGAAATGACATATAGTTGTTGCTCTTTTGTGAAGAGTAATTTATTTTTCATCTAGAATTTTTGAATTTTTTTTTTATAGTATATCTAATAAGAGATTTAGATATTGGATCTTTGGACAATATTTCTCTAATATAATATTTGAAAGTATCCCTGTGATTGCCTCATTGTCGCAAGTTATCTTTTAGCTTAGTAAGTATGTTATTACATTGATTCTTCTTGATTTGAATTTAAATGTATAGTTAACCTCGGCAAGGAACTCTTATTATTGAGCTTGTTTAAGAGCTAACTTCTCTTGTACATGGAAATAGTTGGTAACTATAATTTTTACCACAAATTTTCATCTAAAAAGATTGTGTTCTTAATAACAAATAATAAATTATTATTGTCATTTTTTTTCATAGACTGTATATTGCAATTTGGTTTCATTTAACTTGTGACGTAATTTAATGATTTTCTTGGATAATTATTCTTTCGATTATAAAATTTGAAGTATTGGTGTGCATTTCGCATAATTTGGAATGATTTGGCAAGATTAATATAAATTTTTTTATGATATGTTATTTCTAATGATCAAAAGTTTATTGCTATGATAATATGATAATATTTTTTGATGGAATATTGATAATAATTTGTCAACCCAGAAAAAGATATTAGCTTCGTCACTTCAATTGATAGCTTTTATTTGGCAATAATTTGTGTTTTATTTTTGTTCATCTATGACCCAAACATATTTTCTATTTTATTCAACAATATCTTATTTCAAATAATTTGTGTTTTATCTTTATTCATCTACATCATCGACAATAAGACCCAGAAATAAAATTTCTAATTGGACAAAAAAATAATTTATCTTTTTTACATATAGTTTATTATCTTGTAAAATTAGAAATGTTTGTTTTAAATAATCAAAATATTTTTTCAATGATTTGTGATACTTAACAATATCATTCAAATATATTACCATGAAACAATCAATAAAAGAGTGTAATACCTTATTCATAAACACAAATGTGATTATGTATTTGCAAGTCTATATGATATCACAGAATTCATAGGAATTGTGTCGTGGCATACATATCATTTTTAGTTTGACATCACAAGTCTTTAATCAAGAGAATCATATATTTAATTTTCATTATCAACTTGATGACTTGATATTAATACACAATTACAATAATCAATTGTGTTTTCTTTAAAATAAAATATGAATACCATATAGGGTTTTTGAAGCATGAATATACTAGATATCATTCTATTTTTTAAATCTTTTCCTTAACCTTTTGAGTTATGTGAGAGTTTTTTGATAGGGTTCTTTGGCTATTAGAATAGTTTTTGATACCAACTTAATTTGATCCCCCACATCCCTCTTTTGATCGTAATTTTTTTGGTAACTTTGCAAGAATGACAACTTAAAATCAATAAAGAAGTTCTTACTTTTTTTATATGCATCTCACTAAGTCTATATTTTTGTAAATTTTTTAGGGTTTCAAATAATTTATTTTTATTTCACCTTATCTTTTTTTCTAATTGAATTGTAGAATATATTTTGAAGATTGTTCGGTACTTCGTGTTATCAGAATAGTATATTAGTAAATAGGATCTAATATACATATATAATTTGCAAACGAAATGAGAAGTATGTTTACCGGATATAGAATATCAAACTTAAGTATCAAGTCATAGTCATCAAATGCAATTACTTAAATTATTTTTTTCCTTATCTCTCAAATAGATGTCTACATTAAATATGATACTAATTATTAGAATTTATCAGAATTTATCATATCGATAAAATCATCATCTTTGTTTATGTGATTTATTTGAAAATATATTTATAGTTTTTTTGGTACTTTATGTTATTAAGATAATATATTGGGAAATAGGATGTAATATGCATATATAATTGGCATACGAAACTAAAAGCTTGTTTACCCGATATAAAATATTCAACCAAAGTATCAAGTCATAGTCATTCAAAGGAATTAATTTGATTATTTTTTCAATCTCTCAGTTGGACTTCTACATTAGGTATGACACTAATTGTTAGAATTCTTTAGAATTTATCATCTTGATCCATTTATTATATTTGTTTATATTAAAATTATATTTATTTGTGATTCATTTGAAAATGAAAAAATTGAACATATTTGTATTCATTAATACTTTGGTTTTATGACTGATAATGGTCAAATTCATGAATATCAAGTCGTTTTGTGTTTTATATTTCATGTTTTCAATTGAACTTCACAAAATTAAATTCTATTTAATAATATTTTTTTATTGTGATTCTAAATTCTTTATATTAGTAACAAAGTTTGAACCAATTGAAATCATCACGAATTCGATGTGGTCTGTCGCAATGAAATTATGTTAGTGGTTATTTATTCTTTTTGTTATTCATCTATAATTTTATCTTTATCATCATATAGTTATTTATTGGCTTTTATCTTGGTCAACTATATTCTTTGTTTTTTATTTTTTCAAGAGTTGAGTTTATCTATTTTCTTAAATTATATCAAGGATTGAACGACCAACATCATATGAGTGTGGTCTTAGACACTTTTTCTTTGTAATTCTTGTTTAGCCCACGGTTTGAGATTATTCATAAAGGAAAGAAGGTATTTTTCTCTCATAAAGATCATAAATTTAAAATTTTAATTCAAAAAATTCACATACACAATCTCTTACCTTTGTACTCAGGGTTAGTTTCTGTGATTTAGATTTCATTTCATCTCTTGTATATTTTGAATAAAATTATTGATAAAACTCTTTAAATAATTTTCAAATATAAATATTAGCATCTTCACATTCTTTTTGCCATCAAAAAAGTGCAATATTCATCTTATACAAAGAAGAAATGCTAACATTGATTGTATTGTTAATAATGTCTACCACTCGAAGATATTATTTTATTACACAAAGGAAATTATCAACCCCTTTAATTTCTTTAGTACCTTTAAATTCGTTTGGTTTTGAGATATCCACTCTCAGTGAGAGTATTTGATCAATCATGCTGCTTTTTATTATTTTTTTCCAATTTGAAAATTATCTTTTTAATGTACTCATCTTCTCTTATATAGTAATTAATACTAATTCAAAATTAAATTATTTTTTTTACAAGTTAACTATTCTCTTAGTGTTCCATCTTAGATTTTCTCCCTGAAGCATATCATTGTCTTGATTTTATTATTAACATCCTAAAAGTTGTCTCATAATTTACTAATAATCAATTTTATCATAGTTATTTTGGATTACATGGATGTCATTATATATTTTGAATTTTTGTAGTTTTCTCAACTCCTAGCATCATACATCTTACCCATGATTCTCGATCTGTGAAATAGGTGTTAAAATATGAAAGCTGACCATCTCTAATATTATTTTTCATGTGGCACAAGTTATAATGTTATATGTGCTGCCTCAGGCTAGTAATTTTTTTCTTTATTTACTAGCATTGCCCATAAAATCTCATATATAAATATTCAGATAGAAAAAATAAATAATAAATGAAATTTGACCAAGTACAATAATAGAACGATTCCAATATATGGTGAGATATCTCCATTATCATTGATTCAAATTTTATCACATATTATAATATTATTAATTACATAAGAAATTCTTAAAATATTTAGAATGAGAAGAACCTGTAGCCCTTATAAGTCATAACAATTTATAATGTATTTAAAACATATTTAAAAGTCTTCAAAAGCCTAGTCTATCAACTAATATTTTCTAGAATTTAATTGTGCCTTGGCATGTGCAGCTATCACCAACAACATATATCATAGTTTCCTTGCCACGTTTCTTCCTGGTTGGTGAGCCATTCACTTTAAACTAGAGGTGTCAAACGGGCCGGACCAGCCCGGCCCGTTTTTTTTGAGCATGAGCGTGCCTTCGTGCCGGGCCAGGCACGGTTTAAAAAAGCCGGGCCAGGCACGGCACGAGCCTAATCCAGGCACGGCTGAAGCGTGTTGTGCCTCGTGCCGGCCCGGCCCGATTGACACTTCTACTTTAAACAGATCTAAAAGATCATTTGGCTGGCTACAAAATTATCTCTTGATATTTGGTAGGCTTAAATTTGGTTTAAGCAGACTGAATATGTCCTCTTCTAGTATATGTTTTGAGTGATTAAATCTCTTAATTTCTAACTCAATAGGAGTATCTTCTATTTGAGACTCGTATATTAATATGTCATATGCGCTTGCAGGAGATTTTTTTTTTTTGGAAATCTTATTTTTTATATAATTAATATGATGTGTATTTGTTGGTAGATACATAATAGTCTCATGTATTTGTTGCCAACGAGCGACTCTACTAACAAGGAGTCTAGGTGGAACTAAACGTTAGGAAGAAAAAATAATTGATCCAAGTGTAACTTTTTAACTTACACACTCTTCCTTGGCTCATAAAAAAATAAGTCTTCAAAAATAAAATATGTGTATTTATTAAAATATTATTGGTATCTCACCAAAAATATCATTAAATGTTATTCTTATGTAGAAATATTTGAATAATCTAAATTAACTATTTTTTTTTCAACAACCCTATTATTCTGGGAAATGCCAGCATAAGAAATTTAGTATATAATTTAATGTTCAATATAATAAGTATAAAATTTGTAAGACATATGTTTTAATACATTGTTAATTTTTTTAATTTTTTAATGTTTTTAAAATATTGATTTTTTTATTATTTTATAAAATAATTGAAAAATAAAAAATACTCATTTAACGCAAAATATATATATTTATTTAGGGGTGCAAAGTGGGTCAGGTGGTCAGGCCATGTTACATGGCACGACTTGATTCAATCTTGCATATCTTGGCACGGTATGGTTGAGAACCTTGTCTGGATTGGCCTCATGCCAACCCGAGGCACAGCTCGTGTCATGCCGTGTTGGGACCTCTCAGGCCTCAATCTCAATCTATTTGTTGGGACATTGCGTCTCCACCAGAAACATATAAGTGTCATGCATGACTTACCTCTTTATAATTTTTTATTACTCAAATGGTACATTGTACCGACATGCTCTATGCTGGTACGATATAATATTATATTTGATGTATAATATTATACATCAAATATTATTATATTACGAATAAAAATGATTGGAGTGTCACACATGTTAGGTGGTCTATTTAAAAAATACAACATTAATAAAATTTTTATTAACTATACTAATTAAATAAAAAATAAATTATTTTTAACTACCTAAATTAGAAACCCAAAAAATGAAGCATTAGCTATCTCAAACACAACCTTTGATCAACTAAAAATTAATTAATAAATTTGAGAGAAAATAATAGAAACTCAAACATATTACATGTAGATAAAGGGAAATAAAATTTTATATTTTAAAAAAATGGCCTAAGATTTTTAAAGTACACTTTTTTATTAAAAAAACTAATGGGATGGAGCAATATTATTTGACTATTTTTTCTATTACATTGATACCATGTTAAATGTAAATATAATTAATAAAATAAATATATAAAATTACATTATATTCTATAATAAGTAATGATATCATACATACATACATATATATATATATATATATAAAGGGAAAAAAGTATAGTACTATCTTATACCTTGAATGCTTCATATATTATTCAATGATGAAAAATAAAATTTTTATAATAATTATCACTACAAACATCATACTAATTCAATATTATTTAATAAATTTTGATTATGTTTTTAAAGTTTAATAAATATTTCATGAAAAATAGTCTTCGATTGAAGATAAATGACTATAATTTTAGAATTAAATTATGGAGTACATTTATTTTACATGAAATTAGTATAATAATAATAATCACTATAAAATAAGAGAAACTAACATCAAACATATTGAGATTTTTTTAAACATAATTAAATTATAAATCAAAATATATTGAACTATATCAATAACATTCAAATTAATTATATATTTTAAAAATATTAAAATATTTTAAAATAGCATCTATCATTCATTTGGAGTAAGATAAATACAAATCAAGATCATGAGTATGATATAATTTAAAAAATAAACTTTAAAAAATAAAATTTAAAAAATAAAGTGACAAGTACGATTCTTTAATTTCTTTTGGAAAACAATCAACAAATCAAGATCATGAGAGTTGGCTGAAGGATCATCTTGTTTTATGCAAAAATCTTATGTATTATGACATATTGCATATGTTTTCTTTTTTATAGCATATACTATAAGTTCTAGGTTGTCGAGTCTCTCATTTTCTGATTCATCTTCAACTGGAACTAGAATAGATTCGTGAATATATAAAATATGTTAATTTGATGGAGACTTTCTCTCGTAGGAAATATTACTCTTTGTAGAATGTAATTGCTGTATACGTGTTGGTACTAAAGGTGTAAAATGGGCCTTATTGGGATGGCATAGCTTGAATTTTGGTGGCTTATTTGGGTCGACGTGTTGTGTCGGACATGATATAAAATTAGAGGTGTCAATTGGGCTGGGTCGGCCCGGCCTGGCACGAGGCTATGCACGGTTCTGCCTGGCCCGTGCCGTGTCGTGCCTGACCCGGCATGGTTCGGCCCGTGGCACGGCACACCGGCATGGGTTCGTCCCATGTCGGGTGTCCCCCGAGCCCGACTC
This sequence comes from Sapria himalayana, assembly GCA_029783825.1. Taxonomy (NCBI): domain Eukaryota; kingdom Viridiplantae; phylum Streptophyta; class Magnoliopsida; order Malpighiales; family Rafflesiaceae; genus Sapria; species Sapria himalayana. The sequence goes on along the minus strand of JAREIK010016312.1, from coordinate 319,768 downwards.
CGTGAGCGCCCCACGCTCGACGCCCCTCCCGAAAAAAAGTCCACGGGGCGGGTCTGATTGGACCCGACCTGCGGTCCCACGAGGCTTGAACGAGAAATTACTTTTAAAAAAGACTCAATTCCCCCCCGCCCCCGCCCCCCCCCCCAACGAGAAAAAAAAATTAATAAAAAATTTAATTTTCAGTTGTTGGATCTATCCTCCAACGGCTAGGGGCAGAATCCAACGGCCCTCATGATTCTGCCCCCTAAAAAATTAAAAAAAAATTATTTTTTAAAAAAATTATCTTTAATCTATAAATTCCACTCACATCTCTTTAATATTTATGTTTTTCATAAACATAAATTCTTTCAAATCGTTCAATTTCTCTCTCAAAAATCTTGCTTCTCTCTCTCTGGATTTCGGCATTTGGCTTGGATTTTTGGGAATCTCAACTTGAGTTTTGAACTTAGAGCTTGACTGTGGTGTACCGTGCATGTGTCCAACCTCACTGCTTTTATCGGATAATTTATTTTAAGTTTTTTTAACTTTTTTTTTTCTCTCTCTCTCTAGTTTCTCTCTCTAGACCAAAAATAGAAAAAATTAAAATCAGTCTTCTAGTCTCTAAAAAACTATTTTGAATAACAAAAATCCTAAAAAATGACAAATACAAATGAAACATATTTAAATTTAGAAAATAAAAATATTACACAGAGGTCTGAGGCTGCTGAAACTTTGGTTTCTCCATTCGTCTCAACCCAACTTCTAAAAAATAAAAAACTAGGATGACTTCTGTAGTTTGGACTCATTTTAATATAATAAAACAAAATAATGTTAGGGGTGAGAAACAAGAAATGTCACAGTGCAAATATTGTATGAGACTTTTAACATGTAAGAGTTCGTTTGGGACTGGGCACCTTAGGAGGCATGCCGAATTATGCACCCAAAAACAATGTCCATTAGATCCTAGGCAAACCCAACTTGTATTATATTTTATGAGACTGGATCGAGTTCAGTCTCAAAGTTTACTCCATTCATATATTCCTGCAAGTTGGGTAGGGACGGCATGACCAGACTTATCACATTGATGGGTCTTCCGATCAGATTTTCGAAAGATCCAAGGGTAATGCGCATCATGCAGACATATTTTCAGCCTGCCTATCGTAGGATTCTTAGGTCTACATCTAGGAATAACATACTAAAGATATATAAGTTAGAAAAATAAAAAATAATTAATGAATTTATGGCATATAGTGGAGTGGTGTCTATGATGTCCGATATCTGGACAAGTCACGATGAATCATCTTATGCATGTCTCACTAGCTACTATGTAGATTCTAACTGGATTATGAATAAAAAAATTTTAGGATTCTCTGAGATTCTTCATCCTCATGATAGCTCGGTTATTTTTGAGTGTATGATGAAAATCTTTAGGAAATATAAAATTCAAAATAAAATTTTTAGTGTCACATTTGATAACGTATCTAATAATGGAGTAGCGATCAATATGTTTGTTAGGAATATTAGAGATGCACCATTAGGAGAGATCTTTCATGTCAGATGCATGTGTCACGTGATTAACCTGATTGTTCAAGCGGGTATGAGGTGTGTTCCCCCGCGTTGGATAATATACGTATGCACTAAAATATATTCGTACTCCTCGCAGACAACCAGAGTTTGGTAGTCTTTGTTTGTCTACGAATCTTGAGAAGAAGAAATTCTAATCGAATGTGAGAAATCGTTGCAATTACACGTACCTGATGTTAGAATTATGTATTGGATACAAACACATGATATCTGACTACGCCAATAGTAAGAGTGACGAATTTATTATTGACGACACTGACTGGGCTTATACGCCAACTACTTGCATTGCACTACGGTGCATATGCAACATTAGTAGCATATTTAGGAAGTATCGAGCTGACCCGACACTTAGCCATATGGTTGCAGAGATGGAAATCAAGTACTTGAAGTACTGGTCCACCCTTCCATCTCTTTATTGCCTCGCTGCATGCATGGACCCTATGGTTAAGGTGAAAGGGGTAGAAAATATCCTGACCTACATTTTCTCGTGCATGAACCTGGAAGAGCCATCTGAATGGTTCATTCACGAGAAGTTGACTGACCTGTTCACATACTACGATACTTGATATGGTGGTGGTGGTAGTGAGACTGTGATTACGAACATTGATACCTTGTTCGGAGATGATGATTTTTTCATTCAGCTAGCGAGAGGGAAACGTAGGGGTGAACCATCACATAGGAGCGATCTTTCTCGATACTTAGATACTGATTACTGCTCAATCCTATCATATTCTGATACTAAGGATCTTGATATATTACAGTGATGGAAATCATATGAGTCCACCTTTCCCGTGTTATTGAGGATAGCACAGGATCTACAGACTCATCCGGTGTCAAATGTAGCATCGAAGTTTGCTTTTTCTGTTGCAGTGAACGTGATTTTGGATAGAAGATTGAGATTACGTTCAGATAGAGGTGTCAAACGGGCCGGGCCGGCCCGGCCCAGCACGAGGCACGGCACGATAAAAAAACGTGCCCGGGCCCGTGCCGGGCCCGGGCGAACAAACCACGTGCCGGGCCATGCCCGGCACGGCTCGTGCCTTGGCACGGCACGCCGGCCCGCGTGCCTGCGTCGTGACTCGTGACCCAACCGGGTCCCGCCCCCGGTAAAAAGACCGCGGGTCGGGTCCAAACAGACCCGCCCCGCCCCCCCTGCCCTGCCTTGCCGTGCGCCCGTGCCCGAGCGGGCCGGCACGGCACGGCCTTGCCGTGCCCGCGGGCCGTGCCGTGCCCGAATTTAAAAAATGGGCACGTGCCAAGGCTGGGCACGTGAAAAACGGGCCGTGCCGTGCTGGGCCGGCCCGTTTGACACCTCTACGTTCAGATATTGTTGAGGCCTTAGCTTGTTTGAAGGATTGGGAGGATTTGAAGTTTAGCATCCATGATCGTGCTGGAGCTGGGACTGGGACAAAGACTATAGCCACATTCACTGCAATAGCGGAGGAGTTAATTGCTGATGATGATGATCCATATGATACTGATCTTGATGTGGCTGATGATGCTCATGATATGCCGATTGATGATTTATGATGATCTATTATTTTTTGATTTTGATATTTTATTTTTTATTGATTGTACGCTTTATTTATACGTTAAGTTGAAACTGTAATTTGTTTGGTTCTTATGTTTTACTGTGCCGACACGGCTTCATGGGAGGTCGGCCTAACCCAACCTAATGGCTCATCTCCCTCAATAGGGCATGTCAGGTCGTGTCAGGTTGAACAGGGGCATGTCGTGCTGGGCAGGGAGTGGTCTGTACTTGTGGCCACAAGCTGACTGGCCAGTGGCAGTGGACATTAGTGTCTGGGCACTGGCTAATCCAGTGACCAGTCGCCATTCTCCTATGACCACTAGCCAATGGTTGAGTGTGAGTGGCAGTGCCTACTATCGGTGCCACACCAATTTTAATTTTTATCATGTTATGTTTAAAATTTGAAGTAACATTTTAATTTTTACCAATTAAAGTATTAAAATTAAATTGTAATATGATGTAAATATAAATAAATAAATTTCAAAAATCTAAAAAATACATGTTTTTTTACTTTCAATTTTATGGTATGATAAATAATAAAATTTAAAAAAATTTTAAAAACATGGTTATATTAATAATATGCATGATAGTCTACTAATATTTGTAATTAGTTTATATTTATAGTATGGTTTAGATCATAATGTTTGATTTTGAAGCTAGTGCTAGCAATAATTTCAATATCTTTGATGTTGTCATATGAGTTTGCATTATGTAGTTGCTTTTTTATTTTATTATGAATACTTATTTTTGAATTTTTATATTTCTTTAAGTATGAAATTATTTTTATGATATATGATTATAGTTTAGATTTTTTATTTAAATTAATATTCACTTCACAAAATAAATAGATTTTGATGTAGAGGTATTAAGTGGCTCGATGATTCAGGTACCATACGAGGCATAGCTCGAATTAGCTATGCCAGGCTGGGCATTGCATCATCCAAAAACATGTTTGAACCTTGATTGTGCAAACCCAATGCACAGCTTGTGCCGTGTTGGTCTGGAATATTGCACGAGACATGACCCACATGCTTGGCTCGTTAGCATAGTCCACATGCATGGTGACCCATGATCAAAAATTTTTAAAAAACTCTAGCCTCATAAGTCAACTTCAACTTACGTGGACATTTTTGTTTGACTGCCCCATCACATTTTCACATAATGGTTATCATGCATGTTGCTTTTATTATTTTTTTAAAAAAAATTAAAAGAAAAATGTATAAACGTCAGATTGCTTGCTTAGCGGCTTGGTGCTACCCAAAAATTAGCATGATCTAGCATGACTTGGCATGACTCAGCATGACCTAGTATTGATATATGGAGCTGTGGGAAAAATTGGCCATGTAAGGCTTATTTGATATGTCTATTCTAATGTTATGTTAGATATTATAGTGGTTAGTATATCACGTGTCATCTTTGATAACATGGAATATGTGAATTCATATAATTTTTATCAATTTAATATATCTAAATTTTTATTATCATCTAATAAAATAAAATAGTAATAAATATCTAATTATCAAATAGTTATTTCTTATTCCATGGATTACTCTATCATATATCTCTAGTTAATTAAATAAAAAAGTTATCATATTTGAATATTGTGTTAATGTTTATACCTAAAGTTTCACTATAATTATCATCCATAATGTCTTAATATGTGAATTTGTTATCTAAATTTTTGTGAATCCAACTGTCTAGTTATTCTGTATGGTTCATGCTAGCTAATTTATATTTTAATATTACTTCTATAATTTTCACCTAAATCTTAGGATTTATAAAGACAGTCAAGCAAAAAAAAATGATGAAATTATAGAATAATATTTTAAATGTTTAATATTTATCTTAATAATCATGATATTAAAATCATAGTATCTTCTATATTTATTAAATATATTATTAATATTATTTATACTTGATTGCAATATAAGTGGTGGGAATATATAAAGTTGAATTCATCTTATTCGTATTATAAATAATTTTTAAGGAATTTTAAAAATGAAATTAATATTTTTTAATTTGAATGGTCAATAATAAGTTTATTATTATTATTATTATTGACATAGTTGGATATTACATATTAGTAACTAATATATGACTTAAATATTGGGTATATATGATTCTAATGATAACTTAAATAAATTTAGAATTTTTTTTAGACTTGCTAATAATTAGATTACAAAACTCTTGTTATCTGTTAGATATCTTAATATATTTTAATGAATTTCTTATATTTTTTAACATGATGGAAATAATTTTATTCACTCTTATACTATTAGATAAATTATGTGATATATATATATATATATATATCTAATGTGAAAAATATTAGCTAATAACCCGTCTCTAATAAAACTAACACATAAATCTAACATTATTGAATATAATGCTAAAAATTTTATTTTGAATTTTGTATTCTCTAAATATTCTCATGTGATACTCATATATAGCAGGATCATCATGACTTATAAGAGTATAAGATCTCAGAAAATCTTAATTTTTTTATTTTTATTTATATTCAACATAGTGGGTGGTGAGACATTTGAATGACGTGTCATCGTGACTAATTTAGATGTCAGACATCACGAAGACTATTATATTTATTTTATGAGTTTTTTTAATTATGAATTTTTTTTATAATTTAAAATATTTAATTAAATTATTATTAATGTACTATTTTTTTAAATTGAAAATAAATATGACAATAACGGATTCTAAATGCACTATTTCTTTTCCTAAACAACATGATAATATTTAAAATTGCAATAGTAATGGCGTTAAACTAGAGGTATCAAACGGGCCGGGCTGGCACGGCCCGTCTCGTTTTTAACCAGCACGATCGTGCTACCGTGCCGGGCCCGGTCGGGCCCGGCCTGGCCATACAGGCCAGGGCATAGGCTGACCCGAGTGCTGAGACTGAGAGCGAGAGAGAGGCAGGGCCGGGCAGGCGGGAGGCCCCACGGACAAGCAGAAATCAGAATATTGTTTTCTTTTTTTTTATTTTTATATATTGTAAATTTTATTGCTTAAGGTTAAGTGTAGAGTATTAATTATTAGATATAATTTTTTTTAGAAATGTTAAAAATTAAAATTAAAAAAAAAACAAATTTTAGAAAATTATTTTTTTTATCAAATTTAAATTAGTTTAGCTTTTTTTATATTTATAATTTATTAATTATATATTAAAGTTATTAATTTTTAAAATAAAATTTAAATCGTAAAAAAAATAAATTAATACATTATGTTAGTAAAAATTAAAATTAAAAAAAAAATTAAACTACACAAATGAAAAATTACCAATCATGCTTTTGAAACTGATGGTCCGAACAAAACAAGTATAAGTTTCAACACAACGTACGGTACAAACAAAGCGTATAAATACAATGAATAAAAAAACATCGAAAAAAAATAGCATATCAGCATAAATCGTCAAGCGGCATATCATGAGAATCATCAGCCGCAACATCAATATCAGTATCATATGGATCATTATCATCGGCAATTAGCTCCTCCGCCATCGTAGTGGATGTGGATGCGACTGCAGTGTCTGTTCCAGTCCTAGCTTCAGCACGATCATGGATGCTAAACCTCGATTTCTCCCAATCCTTCAAACATGTCAAGGCCTCAACCATATCTGGACGTAATCTCGATCTCCTATCCGAAATCACGTTCACTGCAACAGAAAAAGTAGACTCCGATGCTACGCTCGACACCGAAGGAGTCAGTAGATCCCGTGCCATCCTAGATAGCACGGGATAGATGGACTCATATGATTTCCTATTCAATTAGGTTTGAATATTTTTTTTTTTTTGTTTTTTTTTATTTTTAAAAATTGAGAAATGACATCTTAACTAAGAAAAATGAAAGACCGAATTTAGTATTATGGATCATATTTTTATAATTTGTTTTATTAAATATATTGTCAACATTTATTTATTTTTATTTGTTAAATTATTATTTATAATTCCTATTCAATTCCAAACAACTCCAGATAAATTCTTCATTATGTTACCATATATTATAAATATAACATAGTTAAATTATTAATCTTGAGTATCTTTATTCTCGGGAATCATTTATGCTTGTCAACTTAACCAATGAGACCCTGACGAAGATTCCACTTTTTCATTGTGTGGAGTCGGTTGTGAACGGTTTGTAGAACATGATGTGCTGCGTGGGTGCTAATTAGAACAAGCGGCGTCTTTATTTTCAAGGTAATTATGGGGTAAGTAACGAACGGGAACACCATTTTAGTTTGGGCCTGATTGTGTGGAATGGCATGCTGCCTATGCTCTGTGTAACAAGGCTAATTGATTAAATACATGCTTACGCAGGTACGTGACTGCCCAGAGGTATTCTGATGCTACCTATTTGCTATACGCTGGTGCCTGCCTCCATCTCGAAAAAGGAGAGGTTTGCTCTTGTGTTTTGTGTTCTTTCTTCTTCCTACTAGATGTGGATGTCAGTAACATTTTCATAATAGAGCAGGTTTCACATAATGTAGATCTTCGCCCCATGGGGTTGCCTTCTTTTTACAAGAGGTGTCAAACGGGATGTGCCGGGCCGGGCCGGGCCGGGCTGTTTTTTTCAGGCCCGGCCTGCTTTCGTGCTGGGCCAGGCACGGTTTTATGGCACGATCCGCTGGGATCAGCCTGGTCGAGCCGAACTCTAAATTAAAAAAAATTAGGGTTTTGTCACTCCCGAAACCCTAATTAAAAAAAATTAGGATTTTGGCTCGCCCCAAACCCTAATTTTAAAAAAAATAGGATTTCGGTGTGCATGAAACCCTAATTTTTAAAAAAAAGTAGGGTTTCGGCGCCCTCGTAACCATAATTTTAAAAGAAAATTGGTTTTGGCACGGTATCATGCCAACTGGTCACGCAACCGTGCCGGGCCAGGCACGGCATGATCCCGGGCATGGGAAATTTTCATGCTGGGCCTGCCCAGACACGGCCGAATCGTGCTGTGCCTCGTGCTCAAGCTATATGAGAGTGTTATAATAATTTTTATTATATATATATATATATATATATATATATATATAGTTATATAGTTATATTTTTGTTATTAATCCTAAAAATTGAGTTGGGACGAACTCATATTCAAAAGTTAGCTCAAAGGAAAAGAGAAACAAGTCATGTAATATATTAGCATAATAACAAATTTATTTATTATATATCATTGTTATATTAATAAATTATAATATATATATATATAGTTATATTTTTTTATTATTTAAATAAAATTATTTATTTAATATCTCTTATCATGTGGACTGGATATATGTTGGTGACCTATAAATCTCTAATATCACAAATCATATATTGACAATATAACAACTCAAATTTTTTTTGATGTATGTTTTGTATATATATTAATTTTTTTAATTTTTAGTTTTTTTTAATTTTTTTTAATTTTTTTTTATTTTTTTTTTAGTTTTTTTTTTTATTTTTTTTTGATGTATGTTATATTTTGATAATTAGCATGATCGATATAGTTTGTTTTTCATATACTAATCATAAAACATTAGTATCAGAGTTGTCATAGTGGTCTGCCATAGGCATGGCTCATGCCGGCCCAGCATGGCACTGACCAGGAGACCATGACCAGTCGTGGTTCCAGACCATGCCTGGGCCATCCAGCCCGTTTGACACCTCTATGAGGAGCATGTCCAACTTCTCTGGGCATCAAACTCGTGATCACAAGGCGTGCTCATGATAGATTGTTACTCGCATCTTTTTGTAAGCTTTTATTATCACTCACCACTTGTTCTGTTTCGGCTTGCTCTCGGAAATTCACCCATTCTCACTGTCGTATCAATCCCGGTTGAAGTTCATCTTATTTCAGGTCATCTGTGGGACTGAGCTTGCTATTTTGCTCATGGAGCTGTTCATGAAGAGAATGCTTCCTTGCAGAGATGACAATCTCAGTTGGCTCTGTCCTTTTTTGTTTTTTATTATTATTAATTTTCTCTTCTTTTTTTCTTTCAATACTACTTTAATGTCTCACACACACACACACATATAAACACACAGATACATACACACACGTGCGTGCGTGCACGCATATACATACATACATATATGTGTGTGTATTAGTTATGATGCCCAACCGTAAGCATTGGTGGCAGTCTGTTTTATTTTTTTTCCTCTTTGATTTCTATGTTAGGTCACGTGACATCAATTTACAAGCTATTTCCCCATTTTTCCCAATCACATAACTTGGTGGATGGTGATGATGATGAGCTGCAACGAATAAGCAACGCGCTTGGGGCAGCGAAAACATCTGTAGAGTGCTGCACGGCTTTCATGAAGTCTGCCATCAAGTGAGATGCCTTTTTTTTTTTTTTTTTTGTCCCACTGCCCCCATCAAACCCGACTCATGCCATCCTTGGGCTCTGGCCCATATATGGGCCTCGGGCCCGTTGGGTCATATTAGGTAAGGCCCCCATCCCAGCTGCATGATATTTAAAGGGAAAAGTCGAAGCTTTATGTAAATAGTTTTATGGGTTGTTCTCCGTTCTTCATATCTATCTCTGAATAATGCACGCTCACGTGTGTGCGTGTGCGCGTGTGTGCGTGTGGGTTATAGGTGGTCTGAAAAAACTTCTTTTCCTGGGAATGAATCTTCGAGATTACTACATACCAAGCTCGGTGAATATATATATGATGAGTCTCCAGAGCTGGTACGTTTTATAATACGAGTGGGTGTAGTGTGTGGGGCCCGCAGGCACGGCGGGCCGTGCCTTGTCTTGCCGGGCCCGCTCGGGCTGGCATGTCCGTACGGTTCAGGATTCGGGGGACCGCGTGTCGGGTCAAATCAGACCCGACCCTCGGTCTTTTTTGCGGGAGGAGCCATCGCGGGGTCGGGCTCAAGGGACACCCGACACGGGACAAACCCGTGCCGGTGTGCCGTGCCACGGGCCGAACTAGCCCGGCACGGCTCGTGCCTAACCCGGGCACGGAATTTTCCCGTGCCGTGCCGGGCCGGCCTGGCCCGGTTGACACATCTAATGGAATGCAAGACACAAGGGAAGCACAATGTCGGCCTCCATTGATTCATGCATTTGTATTGTCATCATCATCAATCAAGTCTTATCTCAACTACTGCACATGTCGTGCGATGACGAAAATTAAGTCTGCCTGTTCTCATACAACCACACACTTGTTCTCGCATGTGCTACACGGTCGACTTTCTTCGATTCGCCTATCACCAATTTAAGCTGATACGAAGTTTTTAGGATAAGATTTGGTTGATGATGATGATGATGTTATTACGTCTGATTAAAGATGTATGAATGGAGATGAATTGGGGTGCTAATGAGGCGAGACAACTCGTGAGCTACTTGGACTCGACTCGGTCAAGACTCGATCAAGACTCGACTCGTGCTAGCCTAACTTGAGCTCGAGCTCGAGACCAACTCAAAATGTTAACTAGTCGAGCCGAGCAACTCGTAACTCTACTCGAAAATCTCGAGAGAAACTTAATTATTTTTGTATATAAAATTTAATTTTTTTTTATTTTATATCTCCACTTTAGGGGATGTGACATAAATAATATATCTTTATTTTTTTATTCTTAAATAATTATATATTTTTATTATTTATTTAGTTATAAATATATTATTTTAAAAATAATTAATTTTATTTAAATAAAATATATAACAGAATAAGATATTATTCTATAAATTATATTACTAAGTTAATATTATAAACGTGATATATATATATATATATATATATATATATATATATATATAAACGTGATATATAATAATTAGAGGTGCTAATGAAATGATACGACTTAAAAGATACTCGTACTCAACTCGATCTCATATATAGAGATATATAGAGGGAGAGATAAAATTGTACCAAAAATGTCCTTTTTATGAATTGTTTGGGGGCCTATGTGTGGGACTACTGTTTTGCAGGACATGGCAGCAGTGTCGTGCCATTTTGTCAGAGGAGAGAGTACATGGAAATTTGCGTTGAAATTAGTCAATTTTATGGGCAAGGTATGTTTGTAGATGCTAGCTAGTGCGGCGATAGAGCCCATGGCTGCTGCCATTTGTGCCTACTGATACAGATTTCACCAAAGCAGTGCTATCCCGGGGAAGACGACATAGCGGTTGCGAGGGCCATCTTGATGTACTTGTTCCCTCTTCTCCGGGCACTCTGAGAGTTGCGAGCGCGCCGACGGCTGACTCTCCCTCTTCTGCTAGGTATTTGGCTACGGGAAATTTAACAGACGCAAACAAATTACTGGAGGAGGTCAAGACGGTGGCAGCGAAGCAAAAAGTCAAGATCTCGTTGTCCTCTTCTGATCTGGTTCAGTTCGTCACTCATCTTCTGCTAACGTACGCCATCGACTCCTTCAGAGCTCACTCTGGTCTTGTGATCTGTTCTTCGGGCTGCTTGCTTCATGCCGGCGAGGGCGTTTGTTTTTTCGCGCAGGTTACAGAAAGACGCCATGCCTCTCTTCAACATGCTGAGGGAGACCTACAAGTCGAGCATAGATAGAGAGCCCACTTTCAATCAGGTGTCTGGTTTTTCTTCCCAAGCGTGCTTTTTTTTATTTATATTTTTTTCCCCAGGTGGGACCCGGCCCAATTAGGCCATTCATACCCCTAGGCCCCAAAGGTTACGACTTCACGCACGCGCGCCCGCGCGCCCGCACGCGCGTGCTTGCACATGTATTACATTTTGTAACCATATTATGTGCTCGCACATATTCTAACCATATTGTAACGTAGTTGCTGGATGATATTGCTGAGAAGTTCTACGGTGCACGTCGGCATAACCCTTTTCACCACATGTTTGGTGATTTATTTGAGGTAATTTTTCTTCACTCGATATTGTTATTATTGTTCATATTATATATATATATATATATATATATATATATATATATAATAACTACTAATTATTATTGTGTGGGTTTTTATTTATCATAAAATAATGTTATTTTTCACAAATTCTGATACAGAATTGACATTTATCATAAAATGTAAAATTATTATTTTTTAATTAAAATAATTTATTATAATTTTAATGCGCATTAATTATTCATGCAATCTTCTAATTTGATTCATCTGTTTAATAATTTGCAGACGATGAGATGAATGTTGCAGCTGTATGAAGAAAGTGTTATGCTTGAGGGTGTAATTTCCATTTTACATTTTATTTTTTTGGTTAAATGGTCCACCTTTACCCAAAAGTTGTTTAAATTTGATTTGCTATTTTATTGGAAAATTAGCATCACTATAACAAGTTGGGCCGGTTTGCCTGTTAATGGGCCAGGCCACTTTGCATTTGAAACCCTCCATAACAGGATTTGAATCCCTTTGCACAAAAGAAAATCAAAAAATAACAAACAATTAAAAGAAAATCAAAAAATTGCAAAAAAAATGCCTTTTTTTTGAAAAAGTAGAGACGTTGAATTTTTGTGTGAAATAAATAATTATGAAATTTCGTTTTATCTTTTACTGTGAAAATCGAGCCGTCTGGTAGTTTTAAAGCGAAAGGACTCGACGTTTACACGCACACTCGGCACAGGAGCGGAAAAGTGCTCTTCTGCTTTGCAACGCTCCCGTACTAGAGCGGGAAAGCGCTCTTCCATGTCCATGGATGAACTGGAAGAGGTTCAGTTCGATCTCCATGCCTTAAAGAAGCTGTACGGCCTCCTGCAAATCATTCGCCAGGGACCTAACGCATGGATTTTTGTAAGCCTCCTTAATTTTAATTTTAAGAACACATACTCATTGAGTTTGTATATGCATGCATGCATAGATACACAGAGGGTTCCACTACTTGGAAAACGGTAAGCATGCATGCAAATCAAAAGTGTGTTTGGCTGGACGCCCACATATACGTATACATTTTGACTTTGTATATGCATGCATACATATAGAAATCCAACACTTGGATTACTGCAAGCATGCATACAAATCATGAGTGTTTGTATGAACACACACACACACACACACGCACACACGTATACATTGGCTTTGTATATGCATGCGTACACACACAAAGGGTTCCAACGCTTGGATTACAGTAAGCATCCATACAAATCACAAGTGAGTTTGTCTAAACACCAGCATACACGAGTACACTTTTTTGACATTGTATATGCATGCATACATACATGGGTTCCAAGACTTTGATTATGGTAAGCATGCATACAAATCAAGCATGTGTTTAAAAGCCTACACACTTTGACTTTGTATATGCATGCGTAGTCGTGCATACATAAATGGTTTCGATGGTGATGACAGTTAGATGAACGAGCACAGAAGCTGATGAACAAACTGCTAGATGCCGCAAAAGAGAGGCTCCTACGGACATATTCAAAGGTACACCATTGATGCTAAAAAGATCACCGGCTAGTAGTGAAAGTTCTCAGTTTTGCTGATGACTCCAAACAGATCATAACCGGAGGAGACGAATCAAAATCCCAAAGTTATTTGCAGAATACAAAGAAGGCAATGGTTGGGGTGAGGGAGAGAGATTCACTGCAACAGAGCAGTCCATCATCAACAAAATCACAAATCAAGAAGGAAAAGCGCTGCCGGATTTGTAAAGAAAGTTGCATGACACTGAGAAAACTGCCATCTTCAGCTTCAGGACGACTAGTAATGGAGGAAGGAGGGGAACAGGGGTGGAATAACAGAGAGGAGAAGACATTGAAGCAGGGAATGATCATGAAGAAACAGGAACAGAAGCCTGAGCAGAAGATCGGGGAGGAAGATGATGACCTATCAGAGAGAGTAATCCAGCACCACAGCATGGTGAAGAACATGGTGCAGAGGATCGAATCGCGCAATCAAACGCAAGCTCACCGCCACCTTCCTCATCAATCTACCAGCCGCCGGAGAGAGCAGGAGGAGATGACGAGCTCAAGTTGTGGACCTGGCTCTTCCTACAGCTGCACCAGCGAAGAACAGTCAGAGGAAACAGGCGCCACAAGCAGCAAAAGCAGCAGCAGCAGCAGCAGCAGCCACTACTCCTCCTCTCTGTCATCTTCTCCTTCGAGAAGCTCTGGAGAAATGGAGCCTGAAACTAGCAGAGAAGAAGCCAGCAGCGAGGAGAGTTCATACAGAAACTCACTGCCTCCGGCTAGATCTGGAAGACACAGAAGGGGCAAATCAAGCAGGAGGAAAGAAACAAGAGGAAGATTTAGACGACTGAAGAACAAGCTGGGGCTCATCTTCCACCACCATCACCACCACCACCACCACCATGATCATGTTGGCGAACAGAAACAGAAGAACTCGAGGTGGGAGCATCTGAGAAACATGATCCATCACCAAAACAAGAACGGGACTCACCAGCACGACACCATGAACAAGTCTGTCGCGAGCAAGAAGCAGGGCAGCCATTTTCATGCGCTCGTGCAAGGATTGGTGAATCATGTCAGACATTCAAAGAAATCAAAGAAACTGAAGCACCATGCAGGCCCGCCAGCATGGAACTCACGCTGGTGGCAGATGAGAAAAAAAAGGCACGTTCCATTGAAGCTCGGGGGAAAGAAACGACAGTTAAAAGATGGCAGAAGATAAGATTAGGGGCGATGAAGATGATGCCATTAGAGCAAGATGTTATTCTTCCTTGTTTCCAGCTGGCGCAGGAGTCTTCTTCATGCTGGCCTGGGCTCTGGCTACGAACGAAGCATCTGGGTGGTGACTATAGGAAGGCTCTCTCACTGCCATGTAGATGTATATTGCCACAACTATATTCACTGATACGACAGCAAGGAACCCACTGAACAGGCTCTTTGAATATGGGGATAATTTGGCTACACCTGCAGACATACACCGTCCGATGAACTGATGATTCGTCCTATCACCATTGATTACTTCATCATAAACAGCAATATACGCTTTTTTTAATATACATTTTTTCTTCTTTTTTTCTTCTTTTTTTCTTTTTTGTATCTCTTCAACAAGCAGCTTGAGACTGACTGAAGAATGATCAGAAATGTCATTTCTGATCTTCAGGGATAAAATTGTCAAAATATTAATTTCTTATTTTTAAGAGATATATTTCACAAAATGTTTTTAAAATGTTGTGAGATTAAAAAAGGGCATCATTTTTCATGTCCCTATAGAGAATCGTTACACCAGCTAGTGGACAAGATCCTCATTTTATTGTGAAACTGGGAGAGATTAATATTTTAACAGTCTTATTCTTAAAAGTTAGAAAAATTGAGTCTGCAAATTCTTGAACCATAAAACTATTGCCTCTGGACGAGAATATTATCATCACACTAAGATATGACCTCCAATATATGCATACAACATAAATTCTAAAAAAATAATCAATAATTCTAATTGTCAAATTCAAAATTTATACACGAAAATATATAATATATTTTTTTATAATTCTTATTAATATTGAAATGACATGTCATTTGATATTTCAAAATATTAAAAGAAAAAATAAAATTATAATTACTATATTTTACAAAAAAAAAAAAAAAAAAAAAAAAAAAAAACTCACTAATAATACGCCGTATGTAACAACCAAAAATATGTAAAAATACACAAAATAAAATAAGAGATCTCGTGATTATGCTCTGGCAACAAAATAGTGTGAGACATCTTATCATTGAAAGTGAATTGTGGCGGCACCAACCCACATGATAAAAATAAAAATAAAAATTATTTATGATAATATTATACCCTTCTGAATCAATTTTAAAAGAAGATAAATAATGAAGAGAAAATAAAAAAAATAATAATAATTAAAGAAATAGCTAGTGTCAGAAAAAATCTATTATCCTTTAAAAAAACATAACTACATCAATTGATAATATATATATATATATATATATATATATATTCTTATCATAGAATAATAAGAATATTAATTTTACTAAAAGATACATTTTTATCCTTGCTCAAGTATCACTCAAAAATATAAAAATAAAAATATCACAACATAAACTCACCATAATAAAATTCAATAATTTAGCTTTATTAAGTTAAAATTTAGATTTGTAATTATTTAATACATATTTCATTAATATTTAGAGATTGAAAAATAATGCCTGATAAGAAATTTTGTAATAAAAAAAAAAGAACATATAATTATCAAATTAATATATATTTCACACATATTATTTAATACATATGGAAATTATATTTTTTACATTGTAAATGGCAGTGCTAGAAATAACAAATGGAATATTAAAGAGCAATCAAAACTTCATGCTATTATTTGATTATTATCTTCTACAACATGACTTAGCTACCATCATCCAGTAAAATATTTACACTATAATGATTCTTACTTTAGTATTAAATGGCTATTATAATGTTTTTATCTAGCAAATTTTTATCACTTTCTTTGCTCTTTCCACTAACTAATTTTATATTCTATGAGTGAAACACAAACAAGTAAATAATCCTAATTATTTCACGTCTAATTTTAGTTTTATGAAAATAAAGAAGATGAGGGACCTAAAATAAGAGTAAGAATTAGCAAATGAAAAAGTTGCAAACCTAGAAATAAAAGCAATGTCCATAGAAATAATGTCAAAAGAAGAGCAACACAAAATGATAGAACAGTTAAATACGTGAGATTGCGGGAGCAAAAAGATAAATTAATGAAATTAGAAAATCCTTACCGGGAAGCAAGTCGTGACGAACGGCAAATATGATAGCGATGGGAGCATTCCACATAAAGATTGAAGCAATGAAGAACTTTACCACTCCTGACATTGTTACCTCCTAGAAATAGTGGAAAATGGGCCATCAGAAATGGATATAGAGAATATCTAACACACACACACACACACACAGGCACACACACACACAGGCACAAGCATCATCGCAAGGGAAATCCTCTTTGAATGATCTTGCAAGTTGGATTCAATGAATTTAATATAAGATTTTAGTTTTCCAATGCAATGAGATTATGCAAGCCAATCAAAAAAGTGTGCACTGTAACTATACTAGAAGTAGTGAGCACAACAATAATACCATACCAAGAAGTAGCTCTCTGTGTATCACTCGTATAATCACATCTATCTCCATTGGAAATACCTCTAAGAGCTGCATAGCTAGCTATATGAAATGATTAAAATAAGTGATGATCTATCTTGGTTGCCTAAGCTCGTCTAAACTCAATTCAACTAGTAATCAAGCCTTTTTTGTATTATCATTATTGGTCTCCTATGTTAGGTGAGCAAGCTTCTCTTGATTAGAAAATTACATCCCAACTCAAGTGGCTCATTACTTGTAATTTCATTATCTGAGCCTCCGCGTAATAGAAATTAGGATTTTATCTTCACATGTTGCCAATTTATTTGATGCAAATAGTGGGTTGATTTCTTAACACATTGCATACATTGCTAGTGAAATGCACACATTCGTATTGCATCTCTTCCTCGCGCACACACTTGTGCTAATGGCTACTACATCAACATCACATAGGATATGTTATATTTCTAAAGGTTTCACTCTACTAGGGTGGATGTGACTATTGCGTCGATGCTACTATTCATATACACGCTCTCGTATACATTATATATATTTTACCCATAATTTTTAGAGCCTACAAATCCTACTATAAATATCATGTAAAAAATAAGTAGTAAAAATACAAGGAAACCCCAAGTCCATAAATAAAAAAAAAAATTAATTAGGAATAAATTGGGATCATAAAATCTAGTGCAGACGTAGAGTTCAAGATAATTATAACAATCACTTATAAGATACTTTGGTTTTGGATCATGCTTTCTTAAAGATATCAAATACTTACTTTTCTTAGTATTCTCTAATCTCTTTTTTAAAAGTCAAATAATAACATATTTAACATTTAATTTTAATATTTTATGCGAACAAATAAAATACATGGAAATTAATTATTTCTTTATTAAAAAAAAAATTCAGGATGAGACTATAACTATAATTTATGATTATATAATATATTAATCGGCTAATATATTTATGAAATACTTGAAGAAATCTCAATTAATGTTTATATCTTTCAAGCTTTGTGTTTTAGTTTTTTATTGAAGCCTATCATCTTTTAGATGAGAGAACTCGATATATGTGCTATCTTAAGACATTTTTTTCTCTATTTATAGTTTAGATCTTAACTTATATGTCATTTAATGTATTCAACATGAGTTTTTTTATCATTCCTTCTTCCTTTTGTTTAGTTTTTCACATGTAAGATTGAACATAGAATTGTATGCACGAATTGAGTGCAAATGGCCTAGTGTATGAAAGGAGTAGGCACAACAACCAATCTATGCAAGTAGAAGCAAGCAGGTGTAACTTGACCAAGGTATTTTTTTTTTTTTTAAATTTGGGGCAATCGTTGAGGTAAGCTGGGTATGCTTGATCCAATTGGCTCCTGAGGATGGTCAAGCCCAATGAGCTCAGAAGGGTAGCCCTACCTATTTTAACACCTCTAATTGAACATGACTGGCTTAACATATTCTACCCTACACTCAAAATAGCCATTAGACACTTGGCTTTGGATGATTGAGTCTTCAAACATTTTTAACTAGGTTATTCTGTATTAGTCAATTTAAAACTAAGAGTGAAAGATCCAAATTGTCTCCTCTTAATTATAAGGCATATCCATTTAGAAAATATATCAGATCTTCCTATCTAACATGTCAAAATAGTATTTGTTGAGAGCTATTTCTACTGGTGCATACATATATTTCGGTGTCGTATAAAATTATCACTTATGATGGAATAATATATTTAATAATATTTATTGATTTTTTATGTTATGCTTGCTTTTTTATTAAAATAAATAATTCAATTTTTTTCATATTTTGAATGTATTTTACAAAAAATGATTAAAATTCATTATACATGAAAATATAAATCATACCAAGTGCAAAAAACTCCTACTTTAGCATGAGATCTAGAAGAGCTTAATTCATTATGCATGAAAAATTAAAATTGAAAATAAATATAAATATTTTAGAATATACTTTGCAAGAATTTATTTATGTTTTTGATAAAAATGAGATATTTCATCAGTAAATGTAGGATCCCACGCCAACATAAAATAAAATAAATTAATAAAAACAATTAATATATAATCATGATAGCTAGAATATTTATGTGAAGCTTATGTGTGCATTATAGAATTACATTCTTTGCGCACCAAAGTCAACCTATTTTGTCTCATATAAAAGAGCCTCAAAATCATAATAATTATGAAATTTTCAAATAAATACAAAAAATGAGAGACCCTTCTCATACAAAGAAAGCCCTACTACATGAATGGTGAAGAACATGACAAAAATCACAATCTCTTATCACGAAGAACATGACAGGGACCCTCCTTACAATCATATTTTCGCACTGATATTATACATTCAAGTTGTTTTATTTTCCTCATACAATTGGAGGATCCTAGTTACTACCCAACAGATACTTGTTCATTCAGGATAATATAAACCAAAATTAGATAAACTTGGAATCATAATCATCATTCTCAATAAAACCCAAGACCCTATTTATGGACGTTTTGTGAAATATGCAGTGTATATATGTTATAGAGATTAAACTTAATGAAAAGATAAATTAGCTTAAGACCAAAAACTTAACTAAAAAAATTTACTCAAAAATATTTGATTAATTACTAGTATAAACTAAGTATATATATAAGTATAAAAATAGATTAGAGAAAATATACAACTAGCAAGATTTTATTGAACATTTTTTTTTGACATATATTAATAATAACAACGAATAAATGACATAAAAACATAAATATATAAATCTGCTTAAGTTTGCATAAATTATTTAGGTGTTTAACAATAATATACCCACACATGTAAACAAGTCATAAACAATGATAAAAATTTCCGATATATCCATTAATTTTAAGTATCAATATATTTATTAAGACCGATATATCTATCCTTGATTGGTGCTCATATATAAATCACACCGATATATCTTCGATATATCCGATATATCCGTAGAAATCAATATTTTAATCCTTGATTACAAATACTAAGATAACATGAAATATTATATTCACAGTTCATAATAGAATCGATGAAATGTTAAGCAAGATGCTTATATCAAAAAGATTAATTTCTCGATTCAATTCTAATCATTATTTCTAGATCCAATGCTTAAGCTGGTCATGATATCGTGATATATTTGAAATTATAATATAAAATATTTATTTTATAAAATATATGTTACATATTTGTCAAAGAGAAGTAAATGTGCTAGGTCTAGAAAAACATAAACAAATTCTACCATCTTTTGTTCTCCAAAATGAATCTAGAGTAGAGCCGTAGATGTGTCCATAACTCATCACTATACCTGTCATCTTCCGATTACTTATTCATAATCGAATACTGAAAAATGAACCAATCGAGAAGAAAAGCAAACGATAAATGAATCTATAAATAATCACATGATGTCCATCAATCCACGCCATTCATTTGGCGCTGAGGTGACTGCCGACGGATCCTATCCATCTCCGTCACGAGAGGCAGACTAGCACTCTTAGATCCTTCGCACGTGTTCAGTTATCGTCTCTCGATATGACAAAGACGAACATATTTGGAAAGCGAATTTGTATGCCAGCAACTAACCGAATACGTGAATCTTCAATAAACACCGCCTTGATCGCTCCGAGACTCTGCGTTAGATCTCCGCGGAGAAGGAAGTTGCTGAGGCTTTCATTTCATGGTAAATTTGGATGAGACTGTCTGGTGAACTGTGAAGGTGGAACACGGAGGAGCAGGCAGAAATATACGATAAAAGTTAGTTTAATTAATGATTACTTAGTATTTACGGCCTTACCAGTTTATACAAACTAGAATTTTACAAAAAAAAAAGGAAGGGAATTATATTTTGGGGTAATTTTTTGTTATTAATATATTTTTCTTGAAAATATCATATTCAAACATTATATAGTACATATAAATACATGTCTTTAATGTTTTGTAAATAATCTATTAATTCTAAAATAATGTTAGATAAGAGTTTATATATCTATAAATTAATTTGTTTTATTATATTGAAAATTAATAAAGAACCATATAAATATATGAAAGTGTTTTATTAAATAATAATATTTTGAACTTATTTTCAAAACATTTGCCTCACATGTCTAAAAATGCACATAATATACACTTAGATCTATATATGTATATACATACATATATATATATTTATTTATTTATTTGTTTTTAATATAAACAATTTACAATAATGTGTGTGTGTGTGTGTGTTTGTTTTTAATATAAATGATTTATAATATTTTAGTTAAATTAAATTTTCAAAAACAAAAAAATTTTAAGAATTTTTTACACAAGCACACACACATATATGTACACACACACACACAAATACACGCATATATATATGTGTGTGTGTGTGCGTGTGTGCGTGCGTATCTATATATATGTATGTATGTACACACACACACACACACACACACACACACACACACACATATATATTAATATTAAAGATTTATAATAATTTAGTTTAATTAAATTTTCAAACTAAAATAACTTTTAAGTCATTTTATTACACACACACACATGCATGCATATATATTCATACATATAGTAAATATAGTGACGCACCACCTTGAAAATTTAGATACATACATGAATATATAAATTATATAACAAATGTACAGAATGTGTGTATGAAATGAAGAAGGTGAATATATAAATGAAATTACAAATGTACAGAAGGTGCGTATTAAAATTTAGATATACTTTCTTGAAAATTTAGATACGTAAGGAAGAAGATGTGTTTATATATATTTGCATCAATACTGTACATATGGATGAGTTTTCGGCAAGGAGATTAAGAAGTATATGTTTGTATACATGCCTTGCCGCTGATTGAAATGTACAAGGTGCAAGAAAGAACCCATGGGAGAGGGGGAAAGGATTAATTAGTGACTAAATTTTAGATTATGAATTTAATAAAATACATTTTAGGATAAACATAAAAGAGTGCCCCAGGTTTTAATTATTATTCCCCCAAAACATAATTGCCCCAAAAAAAATGTATGATTATCAAAAAAGTGAAATTATTAAATTATTGAATTTATAATTATTATTAAGTTATAAAAGTAATACAAATATTAAAAAAATAAAATAAAATCTAGTAAATTATAAATTAAAAAAATTCATCCAAACATGATAAAAAAATAAAAATAGATATATTTTAATACAAGAATTATTAGTAACATAAAATTTCAATTTTCAACAAAATTCTAATAATATTGGATGGGCGCACATAGACCAAAATCTAAGTACTTGGGCAATAGAAGTATCAACTAGGCTGGGCAGCCCGGGCACTACACGGTTCAACAGTGCCTGGCACGACACGGGCTAGAACCATGTCTAGTACTGAACCGTATTGTCCCATGGCATAGCTCATACCATGCTGGGTCAACACGAGCCGTGTTGGGCCGACACAAGCCATGCCTCATGCTATGCGAGGCATGGCCAGCCCATTGGCACAATCCACCGGGCTATGGACCCAAGATCAGCCATGGATCACGAGTCAAGTCTCGTCGAGTGACAGCCCGATGGATCTGGATTTATTATTTAAAAAAATAGCCACGTAAATCAGATCTCAGTTACATGACCAATTACATTTAGTAGGGTCAGATGAGCCTGCATTATGCCTACCAAGTACCAACCAAGTCATTTTAGTTTGACCAGCTAGTTCCCATAGAATGCCAGGCTGGCCAGCTCGTTCTTGTGTCGTGCCAAGCACAGCAAAATAGCACAGGAGTGCCACGCTCCCATGACTCATCACCCTTAAGACAGAGGACCAACTCCGTAACCAGCCCATGGCATGGCTCGGCTAGTGCCATGTCATGCCACGAAGGCAAGGCCACGTGACAGATCACGTGCCATGCAGCTGCCAGCACATGTTCGTTACAAGCACCAAGGCACTACCGAATCAGCCACTGCCAGCAAGGCAATTAGTCCGTGTCAATCTCACCTCCCACATGAAAGCTCGACTGGGCCGCCAAATTTAAGGCCGAGTTGGTCCATCACACCCAATTTACATTTTCGCCCTTCAACAAGCTCTTACAATATGCTGCTGGATTGGGACACACATATGTGCGACAAAAGATAATCAGAAATATAAAAGAAGATTGAAAAAACAAAATTTTAATTAAAATTAAGGAATAAATTATCTTCTGTGATTCCTCCTCTTCCACGCAGAATTTTTATTAGCCTTGAAGCCCAAAGACTGGACCCCTCTACGCTTTACACGCCTTCCTTCCCCACCACCATTAATATTATTATTATTATTATTATTATTATTATTATTATTATTATTATTATTATTATTGTTATTATTATTATTATTATATTCATCTTCTTCGTCTAGCCCGTGCTTCTTCCTGTGCGGCTTGACATAGCTCTTGGAAATGAAAGAAATCTCTCTGGAACCGCCAGCCCCGAGCTTAACGTTGCACGGGGCAGCACGAAGCGTATTCTGTGGAGGATCATCATCAGCAAGAGCAGCGATCCTCTCTTCCAAAGTAAGAGCATCCTCTTTTACGAGTGATCTGCTGTTCCAGAATGCTTCTGCGTGCCTCTCGTCCTTCACTTCGTATAAACTAGATGGCATCAGAAACAGACATCAGCACCACAGAGCAGAGACCGTGAC
Source organism: Sapria himalayana (assembly GCA_029783825.1). Classification (NCBI taxonomy): domain Eukaryota; kingdom Viridiplantae; phylum Streptophyta; class Magnoliopsida; order Malpighiales; family Rafflesiaceae; genus Sapria; species Sapria himalayana. The sequence goes on along the minus strand of JAREIK010016312.1, from coordinate 296,021 downwards.
CCAGCCAGGGGCTCGCCGACACGAGACGATGGGCTGGGGCAGGCTAACCCACGCTGCCATGAAAGACCGACTTACACGGGGACCCGTGGGGTCTGTTTTTCGAACCCATCTCCGGCACTGCGATCCATGGAGGAGGCATCAGAGTCGCTCGCCGTTGAGCCCTCGTTCATCACTGGCTCAAAATGCTCCTCTAACAAAGAGGTCTGTTTCTTGGGCCCTCCCGGATGCAGATCCAGATACTGCTTCGAGTTCTTATCAATCTCAAAGTCCTAGCTCACATTATATTCAAAAAAAAAAAAAAAAGATTAAAAAAAAAAGATTAAAAAACAGAATTAAAAAAAATAGAGAGAGAGAAAAATGGACACCTTGTCCTCGAACAGGCGGGCGAATCGCTCATCTTTCAGCACCTCGCTGCCAAGTCCCTTCTTTTTCTTTGAAGTTTTTTTCTTATCGTTTTCTGCGGTTTCCTCCTTTTCTCTCTCATCAGCTTCGTTCTTAATTATACTTGCGGCAATTTCCCTATTAACTTTCGGTAATCTAATCTGCTTCTGCAGCACACACACACGCACGCACGGACATACGCACGCCCGCACGCAGAGAACATTTAAAGAGCAGTTGTGGCAGAGAAAAGCAAACTCCGTCTCCGTGAGGAGAAGCACAATTTTTTGTGAGGAAAACTTACTGTGATACGAGAGGCCCGCACTTGTTCCATCTTCTCTTTTTTCTGCTCCTCAACATATGTTTCGTATGAAAAAGGATCGGCCCACTGCTTACACTGCATCAAGAGATATAGACATACATGAATATGTAAGCATCTATCTTTTTTCTAATCTTTTTTTATTTTATCCCCTTCCTGCCCCTCCACCCATCCCTATTATCAGTAAGTAAAGTCCAGGGCCCATAAGTACCCCATATATGGGCCTCGAGGCCCCATATAAGGCCCCCTTCTCGGCGGTATGAATAGGGTTGGTGCAAGCAAAGTATCCAACGTGGCGCCAGCATGGCAGCTACAATGGATGGACACCAACAATGGTGGTGCACGAGGTGATAGGCAGGCTCACACACCTAATAAAAAACCTAAAGTCACATAAATGAACGTCACAAATTTGAAATTATTTTAACATAATAATAATCTAAAAAATCAGGAATTTTTTTTTAAAAAATTGACTCAATATTGACATCATAAAAAAAATTATAATTTCAAAATTAATAATATAACAGAAGCCACCTCCTATAATGTAGAAGAAACAGGGGGGACCCCTCTCATAGGGAGCTTAGCTGGTGAAGACTCTTGGCAATTCTTGCCGGTGAAAAACTACTGGGTATATTCCTTACCTGCTCGGTTCTCTGGGGGTCGTAAGGGCCCATGTAAGAGGGCCATAAAGCCCATGGTGTTCAAAAAAAAAAAAAAAAAAAGAAGCGGGTGGGGGCTCACTTTTAGATACAACCGGTGGTCAATAAAAAATCCATGCATGGAAGGCTTCAAGAGATCGGTGCCAATCAATTTCGTCAAATTCAATTTCTCAATATCGTCCCTAGTTAAAAATTTGTAATTATCATATATGGCTGTTTTTGCATTCTCTTCCAGCTCTTCCTGCGAGGTCGAATTGTAATTATCATAAAAGATCAGGGCCATTTCTGTCAACCAGCACAAAAAAAGAGAGAGAGAGAGAGAGAGAGAGAGAGAGAGAGCAGATGCACACAGTTGTTTTCTCAAAGTAAGAACACCACTTAGGAGCTGGGCCCAAGGAAGGCAGAAAGTAGGATCGAACCAGGCTGCTCTCCAGGGCCAGAAAGATCAAGCCACTCCCAGCAAAAACACAGACATCATTAATCATCTGGCCCGAGGGCTCGATGCTAGCCATGCCATCACCCTGCACCACAGAAAAATCACGAGGAACACCCAAAAAAAAAAAAAAAAAAAAAAAAAAAAAAAAGGCACCAGAGAGATCATCCTTACCGTCTCCGGATCCCATATTCTAACAACATGCTTGTCGGAAGTGATCAGCTTACGTTCACAATTAAGAGTTTGATGCCACTTGATATCCAATATCGGGCTGCCATACCTGCACGACAACTTCAATTAAAAAAGAAGAAACAAAAAAAAAAAAAAAAGTGAAGGGCAACTTGGGAATTGTTGTCTAATAAACACACTTACATGTGATCTTTGACCGTGACGGGCAATGGTGATCGTAGATCATAAAGCAACACCTGCAAATGATTCAAATTAGCTTTCGTAAAGCACTGAGCCACGTGCACCGAATATGGGATAAAATTTCAAGGATAAAATTGTCAAAATATTAACCGTTCTCAGACCTGACACTAAGCCACGTGCACCGAATTTGAGTAAAAATGTGTGAGAATGTTCCAACAGGAGAGTGCAAGTGGACTAAAGGTGAAGCAACTTTAGAGTTCTAGCATGCCGGTCCTATTGAGCCCGGAGAGTTGTCGCTAGTATGGGACTCGACTGTGAAGAAGGGTATTGGTCTATCCTGCACGGACTAATCATGAGTTAGGGCCACTTTCATGATGAGCCCAAGCTAGGGCGAAACCAATCAGGATAGGTGCAGTGAGGTATGGCATGGCAGGTTGGGTCCTACAAGGTGTTGAGTAGGCCAATGACAACTGAGCCACTAGTTCGAGGCACACCAAATACAACTTTTCTCACTTTCAGGAGTAAAGATGTCGAGATATTAACTTCTTCCAAATCTTGCACTCAGCCTCGTGCACTGGGTGCATGACTTTTTTATATTGACACCAAGGATTAAAATATCGATTTCTACGAAAATATTGGTATATTAATTTTACGTAAATGTGTCAAACGGGATGTGCCGGGCCGGCCCATCACAATTTTATCAGGCCCGACCACGTTTTCCAACTGGGCCAGGCACGATTTTTGTGGGGTTCAGCCCAGGACGGGCCCGCGGCACGATCCGCTAGGTTCGGGTAGGTCGAGCCGAACCCTAAATTAAAAAAAATTAGGGTTTCGGCGCAACCCAAAACCTTAAATTAAAAAAAATTAGGATTTCGACATGCTTGAAACCCTAATTTTAAAAAAAAATTAGGAATTCACGCGCCGAAATCCTAATTTAAAAAATAAATTAGGATTTTGGTGCGCCCGAAATCCTAATTTAAAAAAAATTAGGGTTTCGGCACTATCGTAACCCTAATTTTAAAAAAATTTTGATTTGGGGCCAAGGACGGCACGAGGCCTGGTTCCCCTCGGCACGGCACGGCATGATAGTGCAGTGGTCAGGCACGGCACTAGCCCGGGCACGAAAAATTTTGTGCCGGGCCATCCCGGCCCGGTTTACACCTCTAATTTTACGGATATATCAGATATATCGAAGATATATCAGATATATCGAGGATATATCAGATATATCAAAGATATATCGGTGTGCATTTGCAAGTAAGCATCAATCAAGAATAGATATATTGGTATTAATAGATATATCGATACTTAGAATTTATGGATATATTAGAAATTTTTATCATTGACTGACACCTATCAAATGTTGCAATTTTCAATCTAAGAACAACTAATACGACACATGAAGCTCCTCGGGTGTTTTTTTTTTTTTGACATTTCTCATTTTCCAAGTTCTCACATTAATGGGATGAACACTAAACCTTTCCGGCATTGCTCCCAACTGCCATGAGAAAGCCTCCGTCATCCTCAAATTCCAAGGAAGTCACCTGCTTCAGAACAGAGAGGAATAAATACATCAGAAGAAGAGGAATTCTTAGGTCGCCAAAGCCTATAAAAACGAAATTGACACGCTCTCGCTCCGTGACCTGTCATCTGTGACAAGGCAGCAGATTTTGTTCCGGTAGAAGAAGCGAAAATTAACCTCATCGGTATCAGCAGCATTGATTCTTCCAACTGAAGATCTTGTTCTCGTATCCAAACATTCCACTGCACCATCTTCACCGCCACATGCTACAAGGCCATGAAGCTTGCTGAAATTTTTTTAAAAAGATAATTATGGCCATTTTATCATCATAGTAATTGTAGAGGTGTCAAATGGCCCGGCCCGTTTTTTTATGAGCACGAACGTGCCTTCGTGCCGAGCCAGGCACGGTTATAGTACCGTGCCGTGCCTTGCCTGGCCCGCTCGGGCCTGGCCTGGCCGTACGGCTCGGGCATCGTGGGACCGTGGGTCGGGTTCAATCAGACTAGACCCGCCGTCATTTTTGCGGGAGGGGCGATCATGGGGTCGGGCTCGGGGGACACCCGACACGGGATGAACCCGTGCCGGTGTGCCGTGCCACGGGCCGAACCGTGCCGGGTCAGGCACGGCACGGCTCATGCCTAACCCAGGCACGGGATTTTCCCGTGCCGGGCCGGGCCGGCACGGTTGACACCTATGAGTAATTGTGCACTGACAATTGCACGCGCCGAGCCACCCATGGGATCAGATCAAGATTAAGAAAATAGAATAAATGTAGGAAAAAAAAATTGATAGCACACCTGCGAGAAACTACATTGAGTGCTGGGGATTGCGTGTTGAGGGGTGATAGGAATCTTCCCTGCGCAAAACCACGAGCATGTACAAGAGCAACAATCATACAATTCAAATTCACAAGTCATTCCATAATATATATAATGCAAGTATTGTGTTTTCATGAAATTTAAAAGTTGTGTTTACCCAATTTTCTAATTTTTATTTTCATTGAAAATAGTTTTTGGGGAACACGATTTTTCATTTTTTCAATTTTATAAAACAAATTTTAATAAGTAATTAGAAAATAGTTTTTTTATTCTTGAAAATTAAAAAATTATTCATCTGTAAAAAAAGGATTAGATAAAATAGGATTTACATCACGAATAATCAACATGAAGAAGTTTTAACTCGAACAAAGTTCGAGCCCCGATGTGGAGAAGAAAAACCAAGCCCATATGCCAACTTGAATGCCAATTTAGTTATTCAAGTGTTTTCTAATGTTTTGAAAAACAAAAAATGATAAAAATAATTCTAAAAAAGAAAAAAAATAAAATTATTTAGGCAGCCCACAAATAGCTGCTCTCATCATAAAAGTAAAATAACAAATATATATACATATATATATATATATATATAAGCTATAATATACTCCTTTAAGTTGGCAAGTAAATTTCTATAATACTAACTTAAAGGAAAAATAAATAAATAAATAAATTGAAAATATCATCTACTTATATAAACAACATAGTATCTCATCCGAATTTTTATTGTAAAATAAAAAATAAATTATGATATACTTATACAAACAAAATCAAGTAAACATGACTACAAAAAAAATAGCAAATCAAGCTCTCAGAGATAGTTTTAAGTCATATAATATATTCTACAATATACAAAATAGATATGAACACTTTATCAAATCACAAAAATCAAGTGAAAGTTTTATTAGTTCTCCCTCATCAAGAACAGCGAGAGAAAAAATATTTTCCATATATAATCCTAAAAATATATCATCAATTAGCAAGAAACTGACAATGATATGAGTACTCAAGTTTGAGATCATTTTAACTGCTAGAGAAAAAGAATCTTAATTATCAACCCTAAATATTTGGATAAATTATCTCACACAAAATTTTAATTTCATGCAATCTCACTTACTATCAAGACTAATCTTCGCTAAGAACTCCACTTATAACTAAAAATAGACGTTCCTGAAAATTATGATACTAGTTCACAAATTCGATTAGAGTCCAACATATTTATGTCCTTCACCATACTTTAATATCATTCTCGTTAAAATAATACCTCAGAAAAATACTTTGGGAAAATAATAAAAAGATACAAAAACATATAAAAAGATACAAGTAAAACAAAATATAAAAAATAAAGTAGCAAATACAAAATTAATTATTAGGAAGCATAATCAGAAACTCAAGATAAGAAGAATCGATTATAATATATTCTGACTTCCCCGTAAACTTTGCTTTATTCTAGACAAGCTGCACAAATTCTCTCCTCTTTCTCCTAACATCAACTCAAAAACTTGAATGATCTAATCTTTCAGTTTTTAAAGATTAAAAATGAGTAATTCTTCATAAAATTAATTTGCTCGATATTTGTTAGCAGATGTGATGAGTCATGAAATGAATCATCAAATTGTAATTCATTAAATTTATAAAAAAAAAAAACTAACACTCTCTTCTAATTGGATATCTAACAAAGACTCTAAAAAAGCACCCAAAAAAAAAAAAAAGAAATTTATTTGTAACTTATGAATCCTTATATGGGCAGCCCACGGCACAATTTGGGCATCGAGATGACAAATGAGCATGGCACAATCCACCTTTTCCAGCCTCATAGGCAGCAGGTGGACCATCCTATCAGACACGACCAAGTTGTGGAGGTGTGCCGTGAAGTATCAGCCCACATTTGGGTGGGTTGGGCCATGGACAGGATCGAGGCACCTAATTTTTTTGAATGAAAGAATTACTGTAAAAAACTTTCAAACTTCAACTGAAAAGCTTTTTCTAAGATAAGAAATGACTACCAAAAAAATATTTAGTTGATATGATAGTTAAAACATATGAGTTAACTATATCTCTCATAAAACATCACGAAAAATCTTCTATCGAAGAAGTGTACTATTAGCCTCAATTAAATAAAGATTCCAATATTTTGGAATCTCATTCTAAAGAGATACGCTCATACGTGAAATTTGATAAATAATCTCACAGTCAGACATGTACTCTAAATCATTGGTATTCATTAGAATTTTTATATTTTTATTAAATTAATTCTAGATTCTTTGCAGAAAATAATTCTAAAATTATATGTATGTATGTATGTATGTATAATTTATTTCAAAAAATAAAATAAAATGAATGCCTCTTGAGGTGTAAAATGATTTTAAAAGTCTTGAGGTGCCCAGTCCTAGGATCTAACGGTCCATGTTTTTTGGAGCATATTTCAGCATGCCTCTTGAGGTGCCCAGTCCCACATGTACTCTTGCATGTTAAAAGTCTCATACAATATTTGTACTGTGCCATTTCATGTTCCTCACCCCTAACATCCACTTGTGTTATGATTTTAAAATGTGTCCAAACTACAGAAGTCCTCTTAGTTTTTTGTTTTTTAGAACTTTGGGCTGAGACGACAGGAGAAACCAAAGTTTCAGGAGCCACGGACGTCTGTGTAACACTAACATTTTCATTTTCCAAATTTAAATACGTGTTAGGTGTATTTGTCATTTTTTATTTTTCGTAAGTTTTTCTAGAGAGAGAAGCTTTAGAGAGAGAAAGTACAAAAAAAGTAAATTATATTACCTGGTAAAAGTAATGAGGTCACTCACGTGCAAGGTGCACCGCAGGAAGCTTTGATGTTCAAAACTCAAGTTGAGTTTCACGAAAATCCAAGCCGAAATCAAATTCACGAGGGCCGAGAGAGAGATGCACGGTTTATGTGAGAGAGAGAAAATATTGAGAGATTTTGTTTTTGAAAAACATAAAATGTTATAGGGAGGGGGATAGATTTTATAGGCTAAATAAAGTTTTATTTTTTTAAAAAAAATATTTTTTTATTAATTTTTTGAATTTTTTTAATATATTTAAGGGGCAGAATCACGAGGACCGTTAGATTCTGCCCCCTAGCCGTTGGAGGCGAATCCAAGGGCTGATAATCGCTCAAGTTTGAAAAAAAAAAATTTTTTTCCTTTGGAAATTTTTTTGGATTCGGGTTTCGGCAGAAAAGACCGCGGGTCGGGTTTGTTTGAACCCCACCCGCGGTCTTTTTACCGGCGGGGGGGGGCCCGATTGGGTCACGACTGAGTGAGTCGCGACTCGTGAGTGGCGACTCACGTCACGGCACGCGTGGCACGCCGCCAGTGCCACGCGTGCCTGCGTGAACCGGCACGGGATGGACCCATGCCGGCGTGCCGGGCCAGGCACGGCATGGGTCCATCTTCACCCGGGCACGGCACGGGCCCGGGCACGGTTTTTGAACGTGCCGGGCCGGCCCAGGCACGGCCAAACCGTGTCGTGCCTCGTGCCGGGCCGGACCTCTATCCCCGGTCAAATCTAATAATATGTCAAAATATACTTTCTTATCTAACAAACTTCATAATTTAACAGTAACATATTTATGATACTACAATTGAAAATTATCATTTTTAAACATAAAATAAACAAAAAAGAAATAATATATAAATTATTTTACTCAATCTAAAATCAAGTCTAACTTTAAATATTTCAATCCTACAAAATAATATCAATAAAAAAAATATCAAAATCAAATTATTTAACAAAGCAACTCACAAAATAAATTATTCAAATTTTTATTAATAAAATATAAAGTTAACTATTATTACTACTATAATACAATATTCAAAAAACATGTAAAAAATAATAAATAATAAGCGATTATATATACAATAATACATGCTAGAATCCCTAAATAAATTTGATAGTTGGTCAATAATTTATAGTATTCCAAATCTCTCTTCTCTAAAAATAGCTTCTAATTATTCTTTCTGACATGATCACTTTTTATGCAATGTGTACCAAGAATCTCTTGCACGTGCTTCTATCATGATCGGAACTCACCTTATCTCATAGGCAAGTAGCATGCGATATCTCTTTACTACATGGTTTGCCACCTCATTCATACATGTATTGACTTGCCTAATGATACAAATAGTAAGATATAAACATTCAAAATATGATTATAAAACCCCACAAAACTATTAGGTAAAGAATATCACAATACAATGCAAAAAAAATTACACTATCTTGCTCCGATAGTCATATTCACCTCTGCTAGAAATACTATCAAAACTAAGCAGTTAGCTATGTGAAATTGGTAAAGTGGGCAATAATATATTCCACATTTCTACACTTCTCTAATTTCAATACCATCGGCTAACAAACCATATTATATATCTGAGTGATTTGGGATGAATATAAAGATACTACAAATTTTAATAACATATAGTACATTGTGAAACACATGAAAATTAAAAATATTTATGTATCGTTACATTATCTTAAAACAATTAATAATCAAGAATCAGTGACTAATTAGATCTCTTTTGTCTCATCACTAAGAGAGAGTAATTTGTTAGAGGTGTCAAATGATTTTAGGCCACTCAACCGGGCTACCATTGCGGGCTATGCACGGCACGGTACAGTAAACATACCATGCCTGGCCCCGCACGAACCCTCGGTCCAAAAACTACCGGGTCCGACCTGGTTCGGGTCGGACAAAACCCTAATTTTCTAAAAAAATTAGGTTTCGGTGGTGCGCCACCGCGCATCTTCACCCATTCGGGACTCGGCGAGCCTCACCTCTCCAGCATTGGCTTGAATTTACCACGTTCGGTGCATGGTCACGCTTGCTGTGCCAGCACATCGAGCCGAAGCACGACACTGTGGCGTGACGTGTCCGTGCCAAATAGGGCCGGCCTGTTTGACACCTCTATAATTTGCCATATAATTAAGCTCCTAGTTAAGAAAGAACCATGTGCAAACTCCAACAACTATACTTATTATCGATTGTCAATAATTAGACAATCAATAGTTTGTATTTCATAGTTTCTACATGATAATAGCTGAAATATTTTACTCCATCAATTTAGTCCTAGTATGTAAATAAATATCACAATTACAAGTGCATTACACTGCATCACACTGTCGCTCCATGCTGCAACACACTGCACACAATCGGACACTATGCATGCCACGTCACATTATACTGCAAGTGCAGTAGAACATTATCCCTAAAAACTTCAACACTGATAACCACAGACACACACATTGTGGGCCCCATCGCCATACTATCACGCTAACATGCAGCACACCATCCAGGTCATGCCAACACGCAACACCATGCAGTCATGTCAATGCACCGCACCACACATTGCATACCATTCAACTCACGTTAACGAATTGTACCACATTGTCACATTAATGCACTGCACCACATTGTGCACCATCCACATCACGTTAACACATCGTTCGCGGGCATTATCATCCACGCGCACAAGGGCCCAGATATTGTTTTGCAATATCTCATTTTAGGGTGCGCAAACCCTAGCTATGATATTATGATACAAGTAAACTCAATAAAATATGAATAATATTTTTCATACGTGCCACCTAACTCTGATATACATGAAATGAAGCAAAAAGTTGGTCAAACGGAACGTGCAGATGGCACGACTGATAGTCTCCCTGGCCTAGCCAGGCACAATTCCGGGCAGACACACACCTAATGTGCTAATTCAACTCAGGCCATGCAGGATCGTACCAGTTTTTTGGGCAGCACCACCACAACCACCAAACACCACCACCAAAAAAACTAGTTACCTAATTTTCTGTGAGCATTGACCAATTCCCAAGTCATAGTCATCATGCCAGTGGACAGTACCAACAAGTCAGGCATGTGGGTGATGCCAGGTCAGGCACAAGACAAGGAAACATCTGGCCTAACATGGCATGATTCGTGCTTTGGGCCAGCACGACTCAGGTCCAGGCACAGTTCTGAAGCATGCAATGCAGGGTCAGGCACGACTCAGTCGAGCTAAGCCTTGAGCTATGACCGGGCCACACAGCCCACTTGACACCTCTTGTAAAACCATAACTTGTAGTTATACAAACAAAGAAAAAAATATTAGGATAGCCCATATGTTGGATGCTCCCATCATAAAAATAAAATAACAAAAAAAATAAAAAACCTAAATAAACTACAATTAAAAAAAATCAAACCAAACATCCAAAAAACTTAAAAATAATTGGGTTTAAGTACAAAGCAATAATTATTTTTATAATGGATAAATGGAACATGAACTAAGAGTTTTTTTTTTTTTTTTTTTTTTTTTTTTTTGGTTATATTAATTCTTTAAATTTCTTGACTCAAGCCTCATGTTTGTATTTCAAAGTCATCTTCACATCCTAATTATAAAATGCAGATTTTTCTGATTCCCAGACATGTGGATAAGCCAGCCAACTAAAAAGCATCCACTATGTTCAATATTTCAATCGAAAATGAAGAAAAATCACTATTATTAAGAGACATGTGCTATGAACAAGTGAGCGAGACGACAAACCTGTTCTAAATTTAGCCGAAAGAGGTCAGGAGATGAAGCAGCACAAAGCAAGTCACAGGACCAACAATCATACGCAATGTCCCTCCCCATTCTGCAACAAGAGGAGCACATATAACTTCGATAAAAAAGTTGAGCAGGTCACAGAAGATGAAGACTGCCCACGACACCAATCAAGAAGAAATCTTTGAATTAATCGCTGCATCTTAATTTCAAGCCAGTGCAATCGCCAATGCAAAATAGCAAGATCGATAAAGAAGAAACCTTGGGATACGTAAGCTGTAATGCTTTCCATATTTTGCATGCAGGCAGATAGATCGGTCAGCACATAAAAATGCAATCTTTGAGAAGTCATCCGTAAGTATCTACATGAACACTAAAATATTCCATGAAAAATACATAGGCATCATCAAAAGGCGAGCTGAACTAGCTACACATTCTAGTCAGACAAAACATCACGTGGTGTAACTTGTACGTCTTTGCACATGCCTGGAAATTAAGTATCTCGGAGTCAAAATGCCTTTCAAATTTCATGGAAAACTGCCTTAGTTCGTACACTTTGACTTGGGGTGGGTATATTCCTGCATTATAACAATAATAATGATGAAGACAGGCAGCAAGAGCACACAAACTAATTCAATCAAATCTACAAATTCAAATACCAGAAGCAATGAGAAACTCTCCGTTGGGTGTTACTTTAATTTTGGTTGTGGCAGTTTCAAACCTCAGATCTTGAATCAGCTCCACTCTTTGCTGATGATCTAGCAAAAGAGAAAAGGATAGAATGAAGAAAAAGAAAGGGAACTTCAATAAATCAGTTTTCACAGCAACCCACATAGACAACAACAATGGGCAACTTAATCTGGCCCAAAATCCCAAACCCATTTGACCAAAGTGTAGTCCGGCTCGATATTCTGTCAATCCTAGCTGGCAAATGGGGCAGGTTTTGGGCAGGACAACATGGCCCAGGATTACCAGCACTTGAGACATTGTAAACGTAATTCTATCACTTATTCACTAATGGTCAAGAAAATTTTAATGGATATTTTTATGTCGCATATATTATCTCACATTTAAATGATACATCAACTAGATGTTAAGATTTAATTTCTTTATAATAACTTGAAAAATGAGATATATATAGAGTAGTAACCTATGATACTAACAATACGATTAAGAATTATTTGCAAATTACAAAAAATATTATACAGCCTAAAAGAATCATAAAAAAACCCTATTTTAAAAAAATTTAAAAATAATTACCTTATTTTAATTATATAAATATATTATTAATTTTTCATTATTCTTCTCAATGAATCTTTATGAAATGATTATTTTGGTACTTATATATATAATTAACTAACTACAGAAAATAATAAGTTATAAAATAATTAACTTAATTAATACTTTCAATCATAATTTTAGCAAAAAAAATATCAAAAAACTCAAATATTTTTTTGACATAAAAATAATTTATTATACAAAAAATATTATCTTGTCATATAGGATATATGCACATAATACTCTTTCAATAATTGATCTTTTAGATTATACTTCTCTAATGATCCAGAAATAAGAATCATAAAAAATATTAGCTATTTAATTATGATCAAATCATATATAACATATACAGTTAATATAATTAATTATTTTCTATATTATTTTATACATATTTATCTTGATGCAGCTATTCGCACACTTAGTAATGAGAAAAAATCTTCATAAATTGAGATTTGTCTCAAGAATCATAAATACTTCTAGTTCACAAATTTTTATATGAGTGCGACACTAATATGTACTAAGAGATGTACAACATGATTTTATAGTTTTCTTAGAATGACCTTACTAAAAAAAATAAGAAAAAAATAATTATACCAGAATCAAATATATTATTATATAATGATATTTACTTATAAGATATTTTAAATATAACATCTGCTCGATAAGGTAACATATAATTTATCAATTATAAAATATATGATCCAACCTAAAATAATTAATAAAAACTTAATTTTCAAGTTGTTCACAAATAATGACCTCATTTAGGTTAATAGGGAATGTTACTTATATATATTTTTTTTCTTCCAGAAGTGTCCTGATTACAAGATAATTTGAATATTTTTGTACACAAAAAATATTCTAATTACAAGATATAACAAGTTGAGCATCAATCAATTTAAGAAATACTTTCAACCATAATTTCACAAAAGAATCTTATAAGACTCGAATACTTTGTTAGCATAAAAATAATTTATTTTATAAAAAAAAATCTTATTATTACACATGAAATATGATCTAAATACTCTTGCAGAAATTGATAATTTGAATTGTGCTCTAGCAATATACTCTTATTAATTAAATATTGACTACACTCTTAATATGACATATCTAGTTAATTCTATTATATCTATAAAAATAAAAAAAAAATATTAATTATTCGGATATGTTCAGATCAGTTAAACATATGTAGTCAATATAATTTATTATTTTCTATATTATGTCCAATATTTTTATCTTCATGTTGCTTTTTATATACTGAGATATATAAAGAAATATCTAAGATTTTAAAATCATAAATACTTATGTTTTGATGAGCATTCAAATTCGAGTTGTGCATAATCATATACTGATAAAAAATCTATAATATGAATTTATAATTTTCTAAGAGATAATCTTATCTCCTAAAAAAATAAATAAATTTATTTTAAGATTAAGTATAGAAAAAAAAAATCAGAGTAATATAAATAATTACTTATGAAACATATGAACTAACCAACAACTACACCAACTAATATAAAACTAAACTCCAATTTATTTATTTTTCATTTCATAATTAACAAGAATCATTTAAAAAAAATCTAAGATATCTTCTAATTCACATCACTATGTTAGCACAAAATTAAATTATTGATAATTTTACCAAAAATTTAAAAGAATTTTAACTTGCATTATATATATTTTATTATAAATAATCATTACTTCAAAATAAATGATCATCATTTATGTAAGATCTTTAACTTTCTCACTAAGATTTTTAATTTTCTCATATTTATAACCTTTGACCATCTTATAAGCCTAAAAATATCTAATCAAAGTCAAATATAATGATTCATATTTTTCTTCTCTTTATTTATCTCTCTTTCTTTATAATAGTTGGTTTATTTTAAAAAAAATTAAATATTATAACAAATGCACAAGGCTCCGATTTTAGCATCTGATTTATGAAAAGTCTCACCCCAAAATTCAGAATTATATTTAATGAATCTCAAATTTAACACCTACTTTAATTGGTGGAAAATATTTTTCATCATAACAAAACATGATTTCCATCACATTCATGTAACACAATGACTCCTCAAATGAGCAATCATCCAAATATTATTCTCTCACAAATATATTTAACTTTAAAATTTTTATAAAATTTAGAGTATTAACATTTATATAATTACACACCAAATATAAACGTGCCAAATTTTTTTTTCCCAATTTAATATACCAAAATATCCATGCAATAGATAAGAAAAATGCAGATTAAATAAATTTTTGTTGCAGCACCTATTATTTTGCATTCATATGAATTTAGATGTTAAAAAACAAGATTCTCATTTTACGAGAGTGCTACAATTAATTATAATGCTCATACTTCAAATCATTTTATAGTTCATATCACATGGAATATAAAATTTTATTTATTTTTAATTAATCAATAGTTGAACACGATATTGAATTTTTGCACAGATCAACTAGGAATATGTACCACTTTTCTAATGCCATTAATATTATTTAGACTAAACCCAATAATAAAAATTTATGATATATCTACCGATATATCTCCAAAACATCCATAAATTCTAAGTATCGATATATCCGTCAATACCAATATATCTATCATTTATTAGTGCTCATATACAAAAACATACTAATATATCTTCAATATATCCGATATATCTGTAAAATCCAAGTACCAATATATCCATAGAAACCGATAATTTAATCCTTGACTAAAACTAATCAAGTTTAACATTTGTTACCGTTTGTCTAACTACGATACAAATTTCACAATGACCAATAATTTTTTTTATGTGCTTCTTATCCTCTTCAATTAATACTAATTGCATGCATACTAAAGTGCACAACACAAGCATTAAATGAATTTCATCAAACAAAAAACAGGAATCGATGAAGCATCTACTAATTATTAAGGATACAAATAGAACAAATACATTCATTATACAAATTCCTAGTCACGTGATATTCCTTTGATAAGAACTCATCAACTAGTGACTCATAGTACCATGCTAAGATAGAGTCATTCACGAAGATTAATGAAATATCAACTCATATAAAAGTATCTCCTCGAATAACTCCATACCTTTGTCTTTTCGAAGGGCACGCTGCTTCTTCACGGACATCAAGCTGGTGAGCGAGCGTTGATCCGAAGTAACGGTGTATATCTTCACCCCATTTATAGATGAGAGTCTCATACCTCCTCTTCCCGCCATTTATGACGCTTAACCTTCAATTTAAGCACCTGATCGCGGGAAACTCAATTATATCAGATTACGTTGATGAAAACGCAGAATTCATCTCGCCCAAAGGTCCCGAACTGTCGAATAGATAGACAGTTCGCTCCGCCCAAAAGATTCCGGTACGATTGAAAGGTAATTTTGGTTAGCAATAAGTAAACCCTATTTTCGAACGAGAATATACAAATTGATATAATCAAAACTAAAACATTTGTATTTTGAAAATCCATTTTTTATTATTTTTGGTGGACCAAAATATAATTATTTGATTTTAAAAACATTATGTTACATCAAAGATAAATTAAAAACAATTCATTAATTTTAATATTATATATATATATATATATATATATATATATATATATATATATATTAAAAGATATACATAACATTACATTATGACATTATACATCTATACATTATATATGTATATAACTTATAAATATATACAAAACATTATATATCTATATAATATTATTTGTATACATAATGTTATATATGTATATAACATTATTTTATATAACATACAAAATATGCATGACATTATATATGCATATACAAAGTCATATACGTATAATTTATAATGTTATATGCATACATAATCTTCTGTATGGATATCACATTATACATTTACGTGATTAGTGTGACACTTGGGGCTCCAAATTTCTTTTAAAATTTTTGGAACTCCAAATATTTAAAAAAAAAGGTAATATAAATATTTGGGGGAATTGTATTTTGGAGCACTCCTCACAAAATAATTTTTTTAAAAAAAAATCTTAATTTTAATATTTGGAAAAAAAAATACACTACTAGCAGACTCCCAACACATTGAAATTTGATGCACTCCTCTCAAATACATTGATCCCAAAATGCCCTTAATTAAATCCCTGGACATTTCACTAAATCCTAAACTAAATTTTGGTGCACTCTTAACTTAATTAATATTCTGTCGCACACTCCACTCCCCATTGGGCCCCCTGCGCCCCTCTTCAATGTAAGTTGCTCCTTCTCCCTCTATCCTCACCCCTCGTACCTCTCTCCTCTTTTTGTAACTCGACTCTCTCCTCTCGCCCCTCGCTCCTTCGTGGTGCTCGAGGAGCTCCGTCGATCTCCAGCGAGCTCCACGAAAGAGCTAAGTGGAGCTCCACGGAGGAGCGAGGGGCGAGGGGCGAGGAGCGCTGTTTCTATACGTACTAGTTTAGACATATTTTTGAAACACAACTTAATTTTTATATATATTTTTTTTAATAAATTAGTTTCATACAAAACTAGAAATACTTCACTTTTATAAACAATAATTAAGTTTCTTAAAAACATTTTTTAGAAAATAAATAATATAAATTATTTCTAAATAATAATTATTTTTAGTATGCTGGCATATGAAAACTCAAAAATCTCATTCTTGTACTAAATGAGGATATAATTTTTTTATAAATTCAATTTTTCACATGTCATTCATATAAAATAAAAACCAATTTTTTATGGCATTTATATTGAGAAATACATTTGAGAAAAAAATATTATTTTCAAAAATATTAATTTACAAAATAGTTTATATTTATATGACAATTTATATAAATATTAGATATACAATGTGTGTGCATGTGCGTGTGTATTACATACATGTATATAGCATATAATATTTAGATATAATGTTTACATATTTTAATAAATATTATATATATATATATATATAATGTTTATATATAAATGGTAAATAAATATAAATATTCTTTTCAAAATTTCATATATGCAAAAATGTATATCACATTTATATATAATTTGTGTATTTGTTTTTATTTGTATCTATTATGCATTTATATATAAATATTTTGTTATAAAAATAGAATTCGCATCAATAATTTTAAAAATATAAAGCTTAATTATAAAATAATAAATTAAATAAGATAATAAATATAATACAAATTAAAGAGAATAAGATTTGTTATTATTTACAATGGAGAAAAAAAATTATAAAATAAAATTTAGAAATCTAAAATTGATTTGTTTAACCTGCAAATAGAGGTGTCAAACGGGCTGTCCCTACATCGTTTTAGCAGTCCAACCGCGCTACCGTGACGTGGTTTTATGAGTGCACGGCATGAGTCCGCCAGGTACAACCCGCTTCGTACTGGTTCGGGTCGAGCAAAAAACCCTAATTTAAAAAAAATTAGAGTTTCGTCGGCGCGACGCCGCGAATGTTCTTCACTTTCGGGGCTCAGCTTTTGCTGTTGTGGTGGTTTCTCGGCTCAGCACAAAACCGGGACGAACCGAGCCATACCTGGCGGATTCATGTCGCGTGCCTGTGCCAGGCTGATCTCCACAAAACGTATAGGGGCTGTATATGTTTGCATCCATACTGCGCATGTGGATGAATTTTCGGTGGGGAGATTTAGATGTATATGTTTGTATACATACCTTGCCGCTGGATGAAATTCGAATTTTAGAAGGGGGAAGGGGCAACTTATAGGGGCGATGGGATGGTTCTTCGAGCTGCGAGAGATGGGACTCGCCTTCGAACTGCAAAAGATGGGAGAGGACGAGTGGATTGGGAGAGTGCCGAGGGCGAAATGCGAATGCCCATGGGAGAGGAGGAGGGCATTAGTTGGTGACTAAATTTTAGATTAAAAGTTTAATGAAGGCCCCAAACCTTAATTTTTTAGTGACATTTTTTCAAATTTTTTTTTTTGAAAAAAAAATTTTTCTGGAATTTAGTGACATTTTTTCAAATTTAAAAAGATAATATTTAAAATCTTAAATTTTTCTGGAAGGTAGCCAAAAACACAATCCCCCCCCCCCAAAAAAATGTAAGATGATCAAAAAAGTGAAAATTGTTAAATTATTGAATTTATAATTATTATTAAGTCATAGAAATTATACAAATACATTTAAAAAAAAATAAAATTTAGTAAATTATAAATAAAAAACATTCATCCACAAATGATAAAAAATAAAGAAATATATATTTTAATACAAGAATTATTAGTAACATAAAATTTCAATTTTCAACAAGATTCTAATAATATTGGATGGGCGCACATAGACCAAAATCAAAGTACTTAGGCAATAGAAGTGTCAACTAGGCTAGGCAGCCCGGGCACTGCACGGTTCGACCGTGTCTGGCACAACACGGGCTAGAACCATGTCTAGTCCTGGACTGTGTTGTCCCATGGCAAAGCTCAAACCATGCTGGGCCAACACGAGCTCATCTTGGGCCAGCACGAGCCCAACACGGCTCGTGTTGGCTCGCGAGTCAAGTCTCATCAAGTGACAGTCTGATGGATAAGAATTTTTTTTAAAAAAAATAGCCACGTAAATCAGATCTTAGTTACGTGACCAATTACAATTGATCAACTGCGTAAGTCAGACACTCATTACGACACAGTCCAATACGATCCTACACTATGTGGACCAACCATGCCGTGTTGGGTTGACCAGCTAGTTCCTATACCACGCTAGGCTGACCGGCTGGTTCAAAGGCACGAAGGCAAGCACAGCAAAATGGCACAGCATGTGGTGCCACACTGCCGTGACTCATCACCCTTAAAACAGAGGACCAACTTCATAACCAGCACATGGCATGGCTCGGCTAGTGCCATGTCATACCACGAAGGCACAGCCACATGGCATATCACATGCCATGCAGCTGCCAGCACATGATCGTAACAGGCACCAAGGTGCTACCTGATCAGCCACTGCCATCATGGCAATTAGTCCGTGTCAATCTCACCTCCCACATGATAGCTCTTCAATGTAAGTTGCTCCTTCTCCCTCTATCCTCACCCCTCGTACCTCTCTCCTCTTTCTTGTAACTCAACTCCCTCCTCTCGCCCCTGGCTCCTGGCCCCTTGCTCCTTCGTGGAGCTCCGTCGATCTCCAACGATCTCGACTGAGCTCCTCGAAGGAGCTCACTGGAGCTCCTCGAAGGAGCTCACTGGAGCTCCTCGAGCTCGAATGAGCTCCATTTTGAGCTCGCTGGAGCTCCTCGAGCTCCACAAAGGAACTAAGTGGAGCTCCTCGAGCTCCATGTAGAAGCTAAGTGGAGCTCGAGGAGCTTCATCGAGCTCAAGGGAGCTCGAAGTGGAGCTCCACGAAGAAGCGAGGGGCGAGGGGCGTGAGGCAAGTGGCGTAATGGGATCCCCACAATATTTTTAATAGCCAACATTCACAACGCCGATTTATGATTTTAAAAAATTAATATCATGGCAATGACCGCCGTTCACAATGACGGCTTTGCCACGTTGTTTCTAGACGTATTAGTCTAGACATATTTTTGAAACCTGACTTAATTTTTATATTTTAATAAATTAGCATCGTACAAAATTGGAAATCCTTCGCAATTATAAAAAAATAATTAAGTTTCTTATAAACATTTTTAGAAAATAAATAATATAAATTATTTCTAAATAATAATTATTTTTAGTATGCTAACATATTAAAACTCAAAAATCTCATTCTTGTACCAAATGAGGATATAATTTTTTTATAAATTCAATTTTTCACATGTCATTCATATAAAATAAAAACCAAATTTTTATGGCATTTATATTGAGAAAAAAATATTATTTTCAAAAATAATAATTTACAAAATAGTTTATATTTATATGACATTTGTATATAAATATTAGATATACGATGTATGTGTGTGTGTGTGTGTGCGTGTGTATTACATACATGTATATAGCATATAATATTTAGATATAATGTTTACATATTTTAATAAATATTACATATATATATATATGTAAATGGTAAATAAATATAAATATTCTTTTCAAAATTTCATATACGCAAAAATGTATATCACATTTATATATAATTTGTGTATATGCTTTTATTTGTATATATTATGCATTTATATATAAATATTTTGTATTAAAAATAGAATTCCCCGCAATAATTTTAAAAATATAAAGCTTAATTCAAAAATAATAAATTAAATAAGATAATAAATATAATACAAATTAAAAAAAAATTAGATTTGTTATTATTTACAATGGAGAAAAAAAAATTATAAAATAAAATTTAGAAATCTAAAATTGATTTGTTTAACCTGCAAATAAAGGTGTCAAACGGGCCGTGCCGGGCTGGCCAGACATGGTTTTAGCAGGCTCGCCTTGCTATCGTGCTGGGCAAGGCATGGCACGTTTATTGCACCATGCCGTGCCTGGCCCAGCACGGTTTTGTGGAGATCATCCTGGCACAGGCACGCGGTATGAATCCGCCAGGTATGGCTCGGTTCGTCCCGGTTCGGGTCGGGCAAAAAACCCTAATTTTAAAAAAAATAAAAGTTTCGGCGGCGCGATGCCGCGAATCTTCTTCACTTTTGGGGCTCAACTTTTGTTGTTGGGGCGGTTTCTCAGCACGTGCTGAGTTACCGTGCTAACGGGCCACGGTACCATGCCAGGCCATGCACGGCATGACTCCTGGTTGGCCTCAGCATGGCACAGCACGGTTGGTGTCGTGGATAGGCACGACACAGGAAATTCCAGTGCCTAGCCAGCCCAGGCACTATCGAATCGTGCCGTGCATTGTGCCTATAGCATATAAATCTCATTAAAGTTGATCCCTTCAATTTGAGCATATACTTGACTAGTGGTGTTGAATGAGCCTTGTCGTTTTTGGCACAACCTAGTTTTTGATCGCACAATCAGGTGCAGCATGGCAAGAAATGGGTTGAATATGGCCTGCCCTGCATGGCTCGACCAACCCATGTTTGGGTAGAGTCTGGCCAGGCCTACATTCATAGGCAGAGAGAGAGAGAGAGAAGTTTTTATAGTGGGGCTGCGGTAAATGAGAAAAACAAAGAACAAAGAAAAACCCTTCCTTTCATAATGGAACCGCAATAACTATATATTCTAACTACCATAACTATCAGGTTGGGTTATAATTCAGGTCAGTCCACAATCCGAGTCCCCCCTATTTAATTAAAGGCAATCAATTGTACTCTTACCACACACATATATACCTATAAACATGAAATATTTACAAATAAAAACATGAAACTATTACACACACACACACACACACTTACGTACATGCATATGTGTGTATATATGTAAATGAAATAATAATTATTTGATATTGTAAAATTATTTAAATTAAGTTATTGTAAATTGTTTATATTTATATACAAACATTAAAATACAGATATACATGTGTGTGTGTGTGTGTGTGTGTGAAAATGTCTTGAAAATATTTTGGTTTTTAATTTTTAATTAAACTAAAATATTATAAATCAATTATTATTAAAAACAAACAAACATATATACACACACATACACACATTAATATATATGTGTGTGAAGTAATTAATTTTTTTATTTTGAAAATTTATTTGAAATAAATTATTTTTAATTTATTTGAAATAAATTATTTTTAATTTATTTATATTAAAAACAAATATTATAATTATAGAGATAGATAGATATATATATATATATATGTATGTATGTATATGTATGAATATATATATATAGATCAAATTATATATTCCATGTATTTATATACATGCGTATAATGATATATTTCGAACAATACTTATTTATATATTGATGCATAGATAACAATGTATACATATATGTACACATATTCAGTAACATGTATGTAAATTATTGTTCATTTTGTTTGCTAATACATAATTGACATGACTTGCATAGAATTTTTAAAAATTATAGATTTCTTTTATATTAAAAAGAAATAAATGGTGAAATGTTTTGATTAATTCATAAATGTGTAGATTTAATTAAAAATAATGCTGAGTCTTCTAAATATAATGTTGGAGTCAAATTTATAAATTAATTTAATTCCAAATGAGCATTGAGATAGAGGTGTCAAAGGACTAGTTAGGAGTTGTTTGGGTCGGATATGTTTTAAAAAAATTAAGGTTTGTGGCAGCGTGCTGTCGTCGCCCATCCAGCATCACCACATCATTTTCTCATCTGGCATTATACAGTCCAACCGGAAACATCCTCATGGCATGCCCACGTGCCAGATACCTATGCAGTGCCTGGCATGGCACATGGGCCAAAAACCCTAGACGTGTCAGGGCACAATTCGTGAAGTGTCTACCTGGCACAGGCCCGGGCATAGCATTTTAGCTTGTCATGCCAGGCACAACTAAACCATGATGGGCTTTGGGCCATGGCGGGCCGGACCAGGCCTCCCAACCAATCTAACCTGAACATGGAGTAAAATTCATTTGGCATTTATTTCATTGTGAAATTTAATATCTTATGTATTATTTAATTCCACTTGATAGATTATTCCATATCAAAAATACTAGGTTTTAATAAAATATAGTCACATTTATATGATCTAATAATAACATCTCCAATAGTCTAGCTAAACCTTCTTTTTTAGCTATTTTACATAGCATACCCTTAAATTGTCTCCAAGATACTAGTTATCAAACTATTTATTTTTAATTAGCACCATTTGACTAGCTATTTCTAGCTAGGACAAAGTAATTAGCTATTTCCACTTTAGTTATTTTAAAAATATTTTCATTAATTTATTCCAACCATGTACACTAAACATTAAATAACCTAAAAATATTTTTTATTTTGATATTTTTCATAAATTATAAATAAGATAATTATTAAAAAATAAAAAAAAATTAAAATTGATGATGTGAGTTAATATTTTTTGTAAACATAATTTTGAATTTTCAATTCAGCTTAAATAATTTTATAGTTTTTTTTAGTATAAATGAAGGATTTATCAATAATTTAAAATTTATACATCAGTGTCTTTGTTTGTTTGTGTGTGTGTGCATGCTTGTGATTATGTGCCATTGTATGTAAATGACCATTATAAAATTAATGCTTAAATTTCAAATTTAAAAATTTTTGAATTTAATCAACATAGCATTATGGTGATATGATATTTTATATATTATTTTAAATATTATTTTTTAAAGTTATAGTTAATTGAAATTAACTAAAATAGATTACATTGTTGGAGATAGCTAAAATATAATTTTCCATTTATATTTGATGTTAAAATTTAGAAACTAAAATATATATACAATAAATTAAGATTTAGAAACTAAATTTTTATATTTTTAAAGTCATGAAATTAAAAATAAATTAAAAATAAGTAAACCCAAATTCATAATCACCAATTTCATTTATATTTGATGTTATATACAATAATATCTAATATAAGGTAAAGTATTTGTTTTTAAAATACATAGAAAATAATTATCTAAGAAAACAATTCATTTATTGATATGGTTTTTCTAGGAGCACCAAACGGGTCAGGGAGCCCGAAAATAGCGCGTGGCCCAACCCATCAATGTAGATGCATATACATGGGCACATACAATACTAAATTATATGTACAATGTAAATATATCCGCTTACACAATTATGTAGATTTGAAAGTGCATATATATATATATATATGTGTGTATCTATATTTTCAAAATTGTGTATATACTTACATGCGTGTAGACATACATATACATATATGCACACACACATAGGTGAAACATTTTCACATGCAAAAATATTTCGTGAAACAAAATAATTAGACAATTACAAATGCAATTAAATATTTACCAATTACAGTAATAACAAAATCAAGAGCTAGATAATAAAGAAAAATAATTAACAAACTGAAGACAAATCCAGGAACAAGATTTATTGATGAAACCACGACAGAAGATGGGGAAACATCGAGCACAGCGAATGTATGAATAAAGAACAATATTACTGGAACAAAAGTTAGGATCAAGAACCCTAGTTAAAGAAGAAAAAGAAGAGAGAAAACAGCGCGGATGCGTGAGGAAGCAAGGAACCCGCCGATCCGGTTTGGATCGAGGGAACAGGAGACGGCGCAGGAGAGAGGGTTATATCTTGGGCGGAGGAGCAGGTGAAGAACACGAGGAGGAGCAGAGCGGCGGCGCAGGCGGGAGATGCCAAAGCAGAAGACGCCATGTTGGAAAGCAGGGGGGGAGGAGGCGAGTTCAATCAGCGGCTGGAAGACACTGCCAGCAAGGAAAATTTGTTGAAAAGCAGCAGCAGATGAAGTGTATTTATAGCTGGCGACCAGAAACGGGCACACGGCGTTGAAGAGAAATCTCGTCGCGTGGATTGCGCTCGCAGGACAGGGCGACCCACCCAACGGATACTAGAAAAACGGTTCGCTCCCATTTTTGACAGAAAATACGATCGGTCCGATTTTTGTTCCTGAGTTCAGACCGTGAGGTAATAATTTCGAATTATAATTGCATAAAATTATTCTTTGATAAATTAAATCAAAATTATTTAGGCGAAATTATCGAACCCATGATGAGATTATGTAAATTCATTTATAAAAGATCACAAATTATTAATTATTATAATGTCTCTTTTTTTATAGTTTACATAAAATTTGTCGCACTGTCGGCCAAATTGTAACACACGATTTCAATAGATATGTCAAATTAGAGTAATTATTTTTCTAATGACATGTTAAAATAATTAATTTCTCATTATTATTATGAAAAACAATAATTTTGATCTCTAGATTATTGACATTCATATATATTTAATATGTATAAAATAAGCAATATATAATAATAATAAAATAAGCAATATATTTATTTTATTATTATTAAAATAAGCAATATATTTTAATAATAAAAAATACATATATAATAAAAATAATAAATTATTATTATTATTATTAAGCAATATATAATAATAATAAAATAAACAATATATTTAATATTGCTTATTTTATTTGACAAAAAATTAAAACTTTATAGATCAATAATTTCAATAAATTAGATAATTATATTAATTAAATGATAATATTTAAATCCCGTGAAGATAAATTAATAATATCGTTTTGAGAATATTTATCAGTTTAAAAGATGTCAAATTACATATAAAATTAGTTAATTGAAATGTATCTAAATGTTTGACAAATATTGACCAAATAAAATTCAATAAAGATTGAAATTTGTATGTGTATAAATATTTATACAAATATATACACACACATGCATATATATACATATACATATATGCACACAGACAAATATATGAATAATTTCATTATTGACCAAATAATTTCAGTGTAAATATTATAATATTAGAGACAAAATTAGGTTCATAGCACGTGCATAATGTAAGAATTTCATATATATGATATCACGTGATCTATGGACCAAGAAGACAGTAAAAATTTTTTTAAAAATTGGGGTTAACTTTTGTTGGGGATGATTTTGAAATTATGACTTAAACAATAATAATTAATTTTATCCTATTATTTATAAATTCAGCCCGTTTTAAATATCATAAATTACAATGGAACTAACTTTGATTTTTAATTTTATTTCAATTTGAATTATAAAGAAAAATTTGATTTTTTTTAAAAAATTAAAATTGGAATTATATTTTAACTTTAAAACAAAAAATCATAAATTAAATTATACATAGATAATATTATTTTAAAATATAAATTTTCAAGCTTACATTCCACAAAATTAATATTGGAATTGACAATGATGAAATTGGCACGTGCACAAGTTAATTAAAGCAACAAATATAAGCAGCAAACAGCACAAGTCCACACCACCATCACGAGCCTTCTAACATTATAAATTAAAACTAATAAATATTTTAAAACATTTTTATTGCACCGTAAAACATTTCTGCTCACAAGATTAATATTATAAATTTTTGTGAATTTTACCAAAGCGACATCTACTAATTGTGCCTCGTAATGGTGAAATTTTAGCAGACTGTTAGTCTGCACAACTTGAAGACGGGCCGGGAAGCGCGCTCAACGAACTGCTTCGTCTTCCTCGTCGTCGCACAAGGCCCATGTCGACGCAACGAATTATGCAGTAACAGGAGGGACCGAAAAACGAGCTGGTGTTTTGATTTCTAGGGCTCACGGATGGTCGTTACGTTGAGGGCAATCCAGAGATCAACATGTGGTCGCGTTCCCACTATCTTCTTCTTGAGAAAAGGTAGCGCCATGCGCCATTTTAATTTCTTAAATCCAACCTTGAATTCTGCAAATGGGAAGAAAATCTGGAGAGAAAAAAAGAAATCTTTTCGAAGCATGTTTAACCAACTAATGCATCTGCAACAACATTGCAAAACTGAGTTGTCTCTGCAAAACATATTGTTCGACAGATCGTGATTGTGACATTATAGATAGGAAACGAGCTTTCATCTGCAAATATAAAAGTAACAATGTCGGCTGCTATAGAGTAACAACTCATCGGAGATGGAGATGAGCCGTGTCGCAAACGAACAGCAATAATTCATTTAAGCCTCGTAAACGAAACGAGAAGCCATTTTTAAGAACAGGCATGCCGTTAGATACCCAAGGCATTGACAGAGCTTAAACAATAAGGTAGGATCAGATGGTAGTGCATGTTCTACGATTCATCAAGCACGTACAGAAAATAGGTGGAAGAAGATCATCAATTCCTACGTTTCAATTGTAAATAGAAGGATCATATATACAGATTCTGCATTTTCCATAAGAAATCAAGCCAAGGAGTCTGAAAATTTAATCATGTCCGGCTAAGAACAGGGCAATATGAAGAAATTACATTAGCAAATTATAAGCATAGAACAGCAGACATGAGCTTTTTACATTTTACTCGGAACGGATCACATCAGCCAAACATAAATTCACTGCATTCCCGTGGGAAATAAGATTGGGTGTTTTGAATTATGTTTTTCATCACGATGATCGTGTAAGAACCGAGAGACGATCAAAAACAATGGCAATTTTTATTCAATTTAACCAATTAATTGATAATCCGGACATGAACAAAGAGGAAGAAGCTTCATCACCATAGTTGTTATTTTGGACGAAACTCCATTCATTGATTGTCAGATAAACACGTCGTTCACAACTTACAGATCTGGAACAGTAAGACTGGGGAGACGACGAAGTCGTCATTATCAATGCGCTCGAAGAATTTTCAAAGCAGAACAAAGAAGAGGAAAGAAAATCACAACGAAAACCCTAAAATTCTCGTAGTTTGATGTTGCAGAGCTCGAGGATGAGGGATGAGGCATTCAACATTAAAAAAAAAAATCCAAACAATAAACGATAACACCTGCTTTTTTTCTGCGCAAAAACAGCATTTCCAACTTTTTAAGCCTCGAGAAGAAAAATCCATTCAGCAGATAAATAATAATCAGCTGCAATTTCACCCGCCGGTGCGACGGCCAACAATGGCCTTCTTCGTACAGACAAAACTACAAAATTAAGCATAACCATTTTTCAGCTGCACCTTATACGGAGCTAACCGCCATTAGAATGCTCGAGCACTGACAGAGAAGGGAAACTCGGCCTGTTTGCGTTCTTCCGATAGTCTGAGGAAGCGAATACTCTATTCGCTCGAATCTCGTCCGATATAAATAACTTGTCGAATTAGGGTTTCCATGATGTTGGTGTGCAATTACGAAAAGCCCAAATACGAATCCATATTAATATATAAAAAAAAAAAAAATTGAAATAGTTAATAAAATAAAATGAGATAATTGTGATTTGATTTGATACCCAATAAAATATTTAAAAAATAAATGAAAACAAATGCACCAAACTCTTAAATAATTGATTTTTGGTGCACTCTAATATAATAAACCAAAAATACATGCACCCTTACCTCCATCGATACCCAATAAGCTACATGCACTCCAAATAAGCTACATAGGGCTCGACCAGAAGCTCGTGATCGAGCTCAACAACAAGACTAAAAATGGCTCATTCATCCTAAGATTGTTAATGGTGGCGATAAATCATCATACAAATATACTAATTATAATCAAAGTCAAATTGATCATACAAAAAGTCAATTTTATGAACTCGTGAGATATCCAAAATGGTGAGATCATAATCATGATTCGCAAAAGAAGAATTATAAGAAGGCTTCAACTACTACAATTGTTGAAACAGAAACATATGATGATAGCGATGAACAGTCATTAACACTGCTGGTAGCAACAATTAATGGTAGAAAGGTTTTAATTATTTCTAAGAGTATCTCTAATAGTGCATGGATAATTGATTTTGGTGCTGTAGATGTGTGCTACATTTGATTTTAGACAAATTTCACCTTTTAAATCTTCCTTACAATAACTAGTTTCCAGTGCCAATAGAACTTGAATTCTAATTATTAGAGAATGATTCTTGTCCCTCACTGACATCTTGAATTTAGATTATGTTTTGGTTGTTTCCTTTTTGAATTTTGTGTATTTTAGGACATCCGGAGGAGTCAAATGGTTGGCGTCTAAAAGTTTAGATAATTTGCATCAAGCTTTAAAGATCTAAGGTTTCGAAAAAAAAAAAAAAATAAAAGAGAAGTCTAAGATATGATCATGGCATCGACAACAAGGGCATGTTTCTTTTAGTTATATGAATAAATCATTTCATAGTTTATTTGCAAAAGTTTGATATCTTTAATTTTAAATGTGATACTTGAGAACTTGGAAAAAATTATTGTGTTTCATTTCAAATAATTTTGGGCAAAAGTCATGTTTATTTTATGATCATTCATTGTGATGTTGTGGGCCCATCTAAAATTGATATTCAGGATAGCTCGTGTTAGTTTGTTATTTTTATTATTAATTATACTAAGATGACTTTGAGATATTTGGTGAAGTCTAAGAGTGAGTAAACTTGTTAATTTAAAATTTTCATAAAATGGGTTATAGTCGGTACAATGCATAGGTTAGAGTTCTCCATTGTGACAATGGAGGTGAATATTTGAGTTTTAAATTAGAGCAATATATGGAAGCCCATGAAATCATTCCTCAAACTACTTTGTTCCAATGCACCCCAACTAAATGAAATGGAGGAGAGAGAAAATCATCACTTGTTGAAAGTTATCCATGCTTCATTGATAGAAGCACACCTGCCTTTATTGTATTGGGGACATGCACTTATCTCTACAAGTATATTCCAATCCTATTAATTCTTTAATACTATCTCATGCTCTCATTGAATCAACTGTTGCTCTAGTCGGTCCAAATTTACTATCTCTTATTTTTGGTTGTGTTGTATTTGTACATCTTCACAAGCATATGCACAATAAGTTGACACCTTAAGCATTGTGATGTGTCCCCCTAGAGTATGCTTTTTATTAAAAAGGGTAGTAATGCTATCACCTTTTTAGAAAATGAAAGTTTGTTATAATGGATGTAGTTTTTCATGAAGACTCAATGTATTTTTTCTCAGAGAAGAAGTTCAAGCTATTGACAATGATTTTTTGATTTGTATAAAATGGGAACTCTCTAAAATTGTTAACAATTTGAATGGGAATGAAAATCAATGCTCTAAACTTGGTAATGAGAATGCTGATCAATTGGATTTAAGTATTATAAATTTGGATCATAGTGATAACGAGCGTATTAAAAACCTAGAAAATAAGTTGTGAATCAACCTTCAACTGAATCTTTCACACCACAAGTACTAGATACACTAAACCAATTGCCTATTGAGGATGGTCTTGCTGTAATGTCTGAACCACCAAGAAAATAACTACCACCACGCCAGACTATATGTATTCCCAAACCCACATATAAACCTAAACTTTCTAGTAAAGTTAGATATCTCGTGATTTATTATGTGCCTAATCATAACTTATCTTAATCAAATAAGTCATTTGTAAATCAATTATCTACTATACATATTTTTAATTGCGTGCAAGAAGCCTTGGCTAACTTAAGTTGGAAAACTGCTTTGAATGAAGAGATAAAATTTTTGCAGAACAATGAAACTTGGAAACTTGTTGATCATCCTCCAGGGAAGAAACTAGTAGGATGTCACTGGATTTATACTATGAAACACAAAGTAGATAATACAATTGAATGTTTTAAAGTGAAACTAGTAGCAAAAGGGTGCACCCAAATCAACAGAAATTGTATGTAGATACATTTACAAATGTACCAAAAATCAACACAATTTGAGTCTTATTATCTATAGCTATGAACCTAGATTGGCCAATGTAATAATTTGATATGAAAAATACTTTTCTGCATGATAAGTTATCCAAAGTACATGGATTTGCCACCAATGTGCATGATACTAGAAGTACATTGTCAAAAAGTATGCAAATTAAAAAAATATTTGTATGGACTAAAACGGCTTGGTTTGGAAGGTTCACAATATTCATGAGGCCTTTTGGGTCCCATCAAAGTAATTCATACCATACTTTATTCTGGAAAAAATAGAATGGAAGATCAATGCCTATATTGTGTATATTGATGATATGATGGTTATAGGAAATGACCCTATAAGCTGTCACTTGAAATATTTGTTAAGTTATTTGTTAAGCAAATTAAAAATAAAGAATCTCTGTCACTTGAAATTTTTGTTTGGGATCGAAGTGTCTCAACATGATGATGAGATTTTCTTATCTCAAAGAAAATATACATTAGATTTCTTGTAGGAAACTAAAATATCAATATGTCAACCAGCTGATACACTAGTAGAAGAAGAATTAAAATTATGTGTTGAGACTAATCAGAAGTTTGTTGATAAATAAAGATATCAGAGGCTCATTGGAAGATTGGTGTCCTTAGTCCGTATGTTCATGCTAGGCTATATATTGCCTATGCACTGAGTATGTTAGCTAATTTATGCATAATATTGGAGAATAACATATAAATATAGTTATGCATATTTTAAGATATCTAAATTCCACTTCTGGAAAGGGCATTTTGTTCACTAAAAATGTAGACTATCAATGTGTGAATGCATATGGTGATGTTGATTAAGTTGGAGCAATAGATGACAAATGATCTACTTCAAACTATTTCACATTTGAAGCAAGAAGTAGAATGTTGTTGCACATTCGAGTGTAGAGGTTGAATTTAGGGGTATGACACTTGAAATATATGATGTATTATTGCCAGGACTTATATTGATGGATTTGTGCTATATTTATAAACAACTAATTTGGCTTTATTATGACAGTAAAACTGTATGTGATATTACTCATAATCTGATATAACATTATCATAAAAAGATTGTGGAGGTAGATTTATTCATCATTAAAGAGAAATTGGATGAGAAAATTATTGAGTTGTCTAAGATTTGATTCAAATATCAATTAGTTGATATTCTTGCTTAAAATGTTTTAAGTTGAGTGTTCTCTAAGTTTTAGGGCAGGTTAAGCATATGCGACATATATGCACCAACTCGAGGGGAAGTACTGCGATATTGGAATAATAGTCAATATTCTTTATTATAAATTTTTTTATTACTATTATATTCTTTCCTAATTTAGAGATTAAATAACTTAATTATATAAATAGCTTGATTATAGAATATCTAATATTTTTATAAATATGTACATGTAAAGATACATAATTATTATGAATAAAACTATTCTTCTCTATTTTTCAAGTTTAATGCATAATATTTTACATATGTCATACAAGTTGTAGTCCTTATGATTTAAACTTGAGATCTCTAGTATACATAGTTCCAAATCCTAGCATCAAAATTTGGAACTATATAAATTGAAGGTCTCAAGTTAAATCCTAATATTAGAATTCGAAACTAAGTAGATAGTAGGTCTTGAGTTCAAATTTTATGGGATGTAACATACACTATATGTGTAAAACCTTTTGCCTTAATGAACAAAAAATATGATATTGATATGCCTGGTGGAAGAAGGAGCAAATGATTTAATACTCATGTACTACCTAGGGACTAAGGTCAATTGTCACATATAAATGTATTTATATTTAATAAATTATGGGTCCCATTCAACCTTAATTCCTATGTGATTTTCTAGTGTTGACCAATTGTTGACCTACTTACGAGGCATATCAATATTATCCTCTTTGCTCATAAAACTACAAGATAATTTTGAGGAATAAATACTTAGATGCAATTAGAAAAATGACAGTCAAATTTACTAAAGATAAATTGAATGAAATAGATGAGAATACAATGTCAATCTATATTTAGCACTAGCTATTATAGTATTATCTAGTTAAGTAAAAAAGAATATGATAATGAATATTTGAGATACTCTCACATACTGATGGGATCCAATACTACAATAAAATTTTATTAAAGAGGAGACTATGCACTCCTTGAATGATGTGATCTAATTTATTAATTGATCATATCAACATTTTGAATACTGTATGTTCTTAAATTTATATGTTTAGTCATAAAATAGAAGAAATTAATTGTATTGAGATTTTACTTCTAAGTCTATATGATTTATATGATCAACTCATCATTAATCAAATAAATGATATGCTAATGAATTATTTAGTTTTCAAAGATATTGCCGCTACCTTTTTAGAAGAATAAAACATATGAAAAAATAATGAGGATAAACATATAAGTGCACAATAATAGAAGCTTTAATAGTGGTATGAGGAGATCAACAAGCATGTCCCTGTTGGAAGTCATAATTATGAGATCAAAATCAATAAATAAGAAAAAAGTTTTGTGCAACAACTATAAAAAATATATATAGGTGTCAAATGGGCTATGTTGTGCTGGAACTACATATTTTATAGGTTAATCTTAGTCATAATTTCATGTCTAGAATGACAAAACTATTTAGCAAGGATCATGTCATGCATACATAGCTTTAAAAATGGAGAGCACAACATGATCAATTGACATGCTTTTTGGTCAAGTTGTGTTGGGTAGTGCTAGTTCTCGATCTTACTAGGTAGTGCCAAGCTAAGTCAAGGTAGGCCAGGCTATCATAGTTCAGTCTAGGTTAGCTTATTTGGCTAGCTAGGCCAAAACTGCCCCAAACGGGGCATCATGTTAAGTTGTGCCGTGTTGTGCATTATATGCCAAAAACTTTGACCTAACACAATTCAAGTTGGGTCTAGACACTACTTTGAACTAGGTCATATAATGCTAGGCACAACTGAATCATGTAATGGCAAGGTCACATGACCTATAGTGGACACCTCTAAAGATATGATACTTCAAAATATATTTTTATAATAAGAAAAAAAGTGAGAATGACAAGTCATCAAATTCACTAGGGAGTATAACAAATATCTACCTTGATAGTGACATCTTATACAACAATGCAACAATAAAAATTAAAAGTAAAAAATTATGAGATTATGAGAGGCATATTTGTGATTATGAATGGATAAAAGAGCATGCCAAATCTATTTATGATTAAAGGGAGAAATAATATATGAAACTAATGAATATGTTGCTCTAATTACAAAGGAAAATGGCCAATGAAGATATTACATCTCAAACTAGGTTAAGTCATATGTCATAATAAGTTTTAAAGATTATTTCTAATAGAAAATAAGTGGGTAGTTAGTATTCTCAACGTTGGTAATAATAAGAAAATGTGCAGTTAGTTATCTCAACATTGGTCAATAATTTGGAAAGATTGCTTTTACATGGACAAATATTGGACTAGGAAGAAAAAAGGAAAAAAATAAAGTCTAAGCGCATATGGCATGAAAAGGAAATCTAATCTTGGTCAGACTTGATCTTAATCATACTTCAAATTCAAGTCGATTCAGTTAGGGCAACTACAAAATTCACCGAATAAGTCATTTCTATTGTGAAAGAAAATAAAAAAAGCTAAAAAGCATTGGAAGACATTGCAGATGTTCAGGATGGACATGATTTCCATGGCTCAAAATGATAGATCTATCTTTTTTTTGCATACTGTGTTACAAGTAAGCAAAATAAATTAGCATTTAGTAAATCAGTTACTATAAGTAACTATATTATAGACTCGTGTCTTTAATTAATGAGGAGCAAAGTACCATGTATCTTTTATTAATGATTACTTAAAAAGATATTGAGCGCATCTAATCAAAAAGAAGTCAGATACATTTCTAGTTTTAAAGATGGATAATGAAATAAAGCAAAATGCCAAGTTGGTGAAACTTGAATTTGAGAAAAATACTATATATTTAATGACATCTACTAAAATAAAACATATAAATGACAAGTTTCTTACTCTTTATAGACGTGAAGATATTAAATGATAATTTACATTCATATAGATGCCACAACAAAATGTAGTGGCTAAATAAATAGACATAACTCTTGTAGAATAGTTGAGAATGATATCGAGGACAACAAGTTTACCAATTTTTTTTTTGGACAGAAGTAGTCAACATTGCATGTAATATAAAAAATTAGTCACCATCAACTGTTATTAATTTATAGATGCCAATATAATTTGAGATTGGTAAGCTAGTAAATTACTTAGCTTTATACTTTTTAAAATGTCCTACTTATGCAATGTACAATACCTCAAAAAAATAGAGTCGAATTCGAAATCTAGAAAATATATATTCTTAGAATATGCTAAAGAATTAACGAGATACTGCCAATGGGATACCAATACCCACGACATAATTATTAATAGAGATATATTCTTAATAGAAAATAAACCATAGAGAGTGAATGAAAATGATAACGCATTGAAAAAAGTTCTGGAGACCATAATTTTATAAGTAGAAAATAATATGATTCACTAAACTCTAGTATTTTATAGGGTAGTATCAAGACATGAAGTATAAGAACAATTTGAATATGATGCTTTACATTTAGTTAGTCAGTTCACTATATAAGTCAACTAGCTTGGCACTCGGGGTATATTACGAAGAGCAACACTACATATTCTTTTCTAATAGATGATGGTAAACTATTCATATTTCATTAAGCTATGCTTATCTTAAATTTGTCTCTATGGATGACAACAATGGAGAACGAATTCAAAGTTCTACACAAGAATAATAATTGAAATCTAGTATAATTACCACATGGAAGAAAAGTCATTAGAAATAAATGAATCAACAAGGTCAAATAAGACAATGATGATCAATTAGAATGATATCATGCGAGATTAGTGTTGAAAAGTAGAGGGGGCAAGTGGGTTGGATGGCTTGGGCACGGCTTGAGGCATGGCGACTGAACCGTGCCAGACCCAGCACTACATAATTTAGAATCGTGCTTGGATAGAAGCCGTGTTGGCCCGTGGCACAACTCGAGCCATGATAGGCCAAGTGGTGTCGAGCCTCATGCTAGGTTAGGCATGACATGGGTTCATGGCCCATAGGCTCGGTCCTACGGCACATGTATCGTGTTCATGCCCTAGAACTCAGATCGGATATATGGCATGGTCCAACCAGATCATGCTCGCCCCAACCAGCATATGCGTGGCATGACCCAGGAACACACGGACGCATTCTTGTGACTTAGCTATAGATGCTACTAGAAGAGTCTGAATACAAACAAAATAAAATTACTTTATTCTATAACAGTTAGTATTCTCCACATCTACATGTGGAAAAGAATCTAGCTCTCTACTCAAGGATAATATATATCAAAGTATAATATCACCTTCTACGAGAGAAAAAAAGAAGAGAGAGAAGTATGAGTTTGCAAAATATTCATACTAATAAGAATCTAATTGATGTTGTGATCAAACTAATTTGTACAGATATGAGTTTTTATGATAAGTTTGTATGATATATGACCACCTGTGACTTAGCAAATATATAAGTAAGTACGAAGTTGACAAGTGAGGAATGTGAATTTCAAGTGAAAAAATACAATCTCAAAAAATATGGGTATGTGGAATGTCACATTGTCCACATAAAAAATCAGTTTATAATTTCTAAATTTTCTTTTATAAAAAATTATTTCTTCTCCGTTATAACTCACTACAATTCTAACTCTCTTTAATTTGTATTATATTTATTATTTTAGGATTAAACTTTACATTTTTAAATTTTTGTTGTGAATTCTATTTTCATAACAAAATATTTATATATAAATGCATAATATATACAAATAATGCTTATAATCATATACAAAAATTATATATAAATGTGATATACACATTTTTGCCCAAATGAAATTTTGAAAAGAATATTCATATTTATTTACTATATATATATATATATATATATACATTATATATATATATAAATAATATAATTATATATAAATGTTATATGCTATATACATGTATGTAATACACACACAAACACACACATTATATATCTAATATTTATATACAAATGTTGTATAAATGTTTGTAAATTATTATTTTTGAAAATAATATATTATTCTCAAATGTATATCTCAATATAAATGCCATAAAAAGATGGTTTTTATTTTATATATGCATGGCATGTGAAAAATTGAATTTATTAAAAAATTATATGCTTATTTTGTACATACTAAAATAATTATTATTTAGAAATAATTTATACTATTTATTTCCTAAAAATGTTTTTGAGAAACTTAATTATAAAAAGAAAATTGTTTTTTATAAATATGAAGTTTTCCGTTTAAGCAACTTTCCCTGCTTGTTTGATGACCTAAACCTCCATTACAAAGATAATAAACAGTAACAGCGGAGAGGAAGACCTAGATCGAAAGGCCCGTCTTCAGCCGGATTCGTTTGATTCGATGGTTAGTCAATACTGAATTCCGATTTTAGCTACTGCGAATTAGCGAAACACCCGCAGCGGTGTGTGCTGCTGCTGTGCTTCGTGCTCGCCATTACGGACTAATGGCACACTTGCATGTTGATTTTTGCCGTCTGCTAAAGCAAGCAGATGCGAAAATGGTCAACCCTGATAGATACATCTGCGCATAATGGCGCATCACATGGGATCGAAGGGCATAATTTGCAAGTTAATGGTTCAAACCGTTTCTAAAGCTGCCATAGCCATTTCTTCTTGATCAGAGTTATCAGTTTTTAAAGATGACTCTCAGCCTACCTTTTTTGGAACATGATCGTCATCTATAACAAAAATCGAAGCAGCTGAACGATCTGCTGTGTTGCTACGAATCGAATTGCAGCACTCCCCCCCCCTGTGTGGTTCTCTCTTCTGATCACCACTTTCGCCATGGTTCCTAATCTGAAGTTTTTTGGTGTTTTTCTTCCCCTCAGGGCGCATCATGTTTCAGCACGTGACTTCATATTCTCGCCTGGTGGAGATCAAGGAGACAGTCTTCGCTTCGCTTGCTTAAATTTCTCGTTCTTGTTCTGCGCAAGCCGCACGAGCCCAATAGGATATACAAATTTTTCAGAACATGGTATCTCCTGTTTTCCCTCATCCAGAGGAACATTGAAAACGTTCTTAAAATAGAAACAATACTGGATCTTCATCTCTGTCACCTCAATTATATGTTTTGTTATAAGCGAGCCATCTAGTTTCTTCATTTTTTACAGAAGCATTCCTCCTCTGCGAATCACATGCATAGCTGTAGTTGATCTGCACAGTGGAGAATGCCCGTCTCAGACTTAACCTAACCTTTCTTGCTTGATAAATAACATTCTCCCAGTGTCAGCTTCATGATTAGGGAAGCTTTTATTTGTTCTGACGACGACCCACTTTGTCACTGTCTCTTGACAAGGCATCAAACGAAAACCTTCCGCCTGATGTAATAAGGAAACTTGCAAAAGAGCTGAAGAATCTCAAAGAGTCCCCACCAGAGGGTATTGAAGTGTGCGTCAACACTTGTGACTTTTCCACCATTTTTGCTGATATTGAAGGTCCAGGCACGTGCCATCACACCATAGCCTCTTGTTTGTGGATTTGAAATAGTGAATGCCTATTTCTGAACCCTGAGCCATTGTTTTTGATGCTGCAGCCAGCACTCCATATGAGAACGGTGTTTTTCGAATGAAATTGTTGTTAACGCGTGAATTCCCTTGCAATCCTCCCAAAGGTACGATGCTGTTCATTGTCATGTTAGTTCTGTAAAAATTGAAGCAGCTTTATTATCCTGTAAGTAGTTCTAGCCCTGTTAAATTGTGAAATTGTCTCCAATGAAGAAGATGCTTCCATCCTTACACGTTCTTCTCTAAGTTCTTGATAACTTGTTATTGCTCTAACCAAGCATTGACTTCATTATAAATAATGCTATAGGTTGTGAGAATTTAGGGCCACAGTATTAATTTGTCCTTTCAAGAACAATATTATTCACTTGTTAATTGGTTTCACGTTTCAATAAGTTGATGATTGAGTAGTTTTTAGAACATAAAATTACATCATGAATATATAAACAAAATATGAGTTCAAAATTGAATTTAGAAAACATAATCACTAGCTTATAATTATGTGTTTTTTGTTCATTGAATGAATGAATTATTTAGTAGTGAAATTGTATTCATCTTTCTAAGATAAATCATGTTTATGTAATCTTGTATATATTCTATCATATATTATATCATATTTTATAAATATGGAGGAGGTCAAAGGTTATACCCTAATAAGCACGGACACAGATACGGACATGGTGATACGACACCGCAGGATATGTGGAAATGATAAATTTTAAAAAATTAGGATACAGATGTGACTAAAATACGACATGATAAATAAAAATAAAAATTATTTTCTTTATAAATATTAGGTATTTTATAAAATAAAATAAAATAGTTTATTATGTTTTATAAAAGAAAAATATTTTATTTTATTTTATTTTAAGATAATATTTATAATTCTCTTATATAATAAAAAACATATATATATTTTTTATTTTATAAAATAAAAATATTTTATTTTATTTTATCAAAATCATGCCCCACAAAATTGCGCCCCACAGAATCGGTCATTCTGCGTCGTGGGTGACATCGGACACTCGACGTTGTCGGACGTCGGCCGCTCGACGTCATCGGACGTCGGCCTCTCGACGTCATCGGACGTCGGCCTCTCGACGTCATCGGACACTCGACGTCATCGGACGTCGGCCGCTCGACGTCATCGGACGTCGGCCGCTCGACGTCATCGGACGTCGGCCGCTCGGCGTCATCGGACGTCGGCCGCTCGACGTCATCGGACGTCGGCCGCTCGGCGTCATCGGACGTCGGCCGCTCGGCATTTTCGACATGGATACGGCATTCGACGCATTCATTTGATACACCACATGGTGTATCAGACATGGATTGGTCAATGATATGTCACGTGACATATCGGACATGTATCCGTGTCGTGTCCATACTGTGTCCACGTGTCAGACACGTGGACACGACTATAGGAAACCATATACGTGCTTCCTTGGTTATACCCACCGCACAAGTCTTATACTTTAGTGTGTACTCTGGGAAATGTTAGATTCTCGATAGCTTTATTTATAAAAATAAGAGAATTTATGTTTGATGAGTATTGAACTTTAGATCTATTATAATTAGAAGAATGTTCTTGTCATTTCGTAATGAAATTACTTCCAATATATGCATGTAACACAAATGTATCAGTTAGATCTATCAATGTATGGATTATGACTTTGTCAACATCATTTTTTATATTTATATTCAACATGTTATTTTAGTGATTGAGCAATGCTGGGTTGAAATGTCTTATTTGAGTTTTCATTTGTTTAGATTTATTTTTTTTTTTTAAAAAGTGTATTATTATTATTCTTAAATTTAAATTATTGATATATTCGTCGGAATTAATATTTTTGTTTCATAATTAGTAATCATATAAAGATATACATTGATATATTAGATATATGCATAAAATTTTAAGATCGATATTTTTATCAAAATTGATATTTTAATCTTTGATTACATACAATGCACTTGATTAACTGTTGGTTATACTTATATTTCTCGTCATGATAAAAGTGCCTCTGTGGTGTTATTTATTTATTTATTTATTTATTAAATGTGTTGATTTAATTGATCTCAATCATGAGTCATGGCTACATAAGAGTACGATCCATTCTTGGTTATATGCCATGTTGTCGTGGGTCATGGGTCTGTGTGAGACTAACCAAGCACGTAATGATATATTTAAATGCAAAAGGGAAATTGTTTCATTATGAAATAAATAATAATAATGCCATTTAAATTTATTGTGTAGTTGGATGTAGAATATCGTTAGAGACCAAAACAAAATATCTTGATCTTGTAAGTCTTCCTAACAATAAAGGTGTTGAGGATGAGCAATTCATTTAATGGGCGTGTCCGTGCGTGTGCGCATGCGCGCGCGCATGTGTGTATGTTTTTAATTGTTATCAAAATCGTCTGATTCACGATTCAATTCATGATTTAGTGAGTAAACGATATGATTTTTTGAAAGAATAAAAAATATGCATGAATTAAAGATTGAATCGTTGAATTGTGAATCAATTCAAATGAATCGATTTATACTGATTTTAAAGGGACCAAGATTCTCAAAAAATCACAAAAAATAAAAATTAAAATACTAAAATAAAATTATCAACTATAATAATTAATTAACATGAAAAAAATATATATTAATTTTTGGTATTACGAATTAATGAAAATAAACAAAAAAAAAAATAGAGAAAAACACTAATAATCTGGTATAATTATCACGAATATATGAGAATAAACAAAAAAAAAAGAAAAAAAAACTTAGAATTTATATATTATAAACGTATTATTTAGATATAATTAAATAACTTATAATTTATTAATTATATGAAATTACATATATCTTAACTATTATTACAAATATAAAATAAATATTATGATTTGATTCTTTATTCTCAATTTGAATCTTAATTTAACAATTATTATGTTCTCTAAATTGTAAAACATAATGAGTTAATTTGTTGGCAAAAATGTTACTAAAGTTGCTACAAATGTGATTTCCAAGCATTTATTTCATGCAATTGTAACTAAATATCATGGATCTTTTCTTTTCCTTTGGTCTACATCTGTTGGACCTATCTTGATTAGTGTGCGTATATATGCGCACACACACACACACACAATAATGTATGTATGAAACCATGGGGGATTATTTTTAAAATGTAAATTGTAAATTTAATGTGCCTAAATATTTATGTAAATGATATAGTAGAAGATAAACCTACGTTCCTGTCAAATTTTTGGTGACTAAATTTTGCTGTCTACCATCGTGTGGATGATAATTGCTGCAGGATACTTTTTAACCAAGATTTTTCATCCCAACATCGCATCCAACGGTGAGATTTGCGTCAACACACTGAAGAGGGACTGGAATCCAGATATTGGCCTTCGACATGTTCTCCTCGTAAGCCTCACCACGATTAGTTTAAACTGTCTTCAAATTCTTCCTCTCTTACAATTTACTTACTCTCTCTCCTCTCTCTGATGATGTTTCCAGGTAGTGAGATGTTTGCTGATTGAGCCATTTCCGGAATCAGCCCTGAACGAACAAGCAAGCAAGATGTTATTAGAGGATTATAACGAGTATGCGAGGATTGCGAGGCTGTACACTGGAATTCATGCCAAGCCGAGGCAGAGAGTAAGGCATGGAGAATTTTCTGAATCAACTGCTGCCTCTCTCAGTGTGGAGCAGCAGAAGGGCCGGCAGATTGGCAATCCCCTGAACTTCACCTCCCCCTTCCCCCATGCCAGCCTCAGAGTGGGGAACAGTCGCGATCCCCTTGCATCTCTTTCCCTGCCCGCTGGATCTGGTAGCGTGCAGAGAAACACCAGCAGCCTTCCTCCTGCAAATGTTCAAGCAGACAAG
The DNA here is from genome assembly GCA_029783825.1 of Sapria himalayana. Lineage (NCBI taxonomy): Eukaryota > Viridiplantae > Streptophyta > Magnoliopsida > Malpighiales > Rafflesiaceae > Sapria > Sapria himalayana. The sequence goes on along the minus strand of JAREIK010016312.1, from coordinate 254,008 downwards.
AGGCAGAATGCCATCAAAAAGAGCTTGAAGAGGCTGTGAATTCGTCTGATTTACTGTTTATAGTGTTTGTTGTATTGCTTCGCTATTTTCACGTTCTTCTTCTTTTATATCTCTTCTATTCCTTGTTTCTGATTTTGATTATGAACAATGGTGGTGTGATTTTCTATGTAACAAGCACAAGGTTGTTGAAACAGTAGAACCCTAGGTTTTAAAATTGCTTCAGCAATTAGTGCACTTTTATCATCCAGTTAAACAAAATTCAAGTAACAGAAAAGTCGGAAGAACATAACAAAAAGGAAGCCATAAATCAAACACAAATGGAGAGAGTAGAGTTGAGTAGACGGAGGAGATGGAATTCTGAAGTCACTTGGCCATCATCACCTTGACGAATTCTTCATAATTGATCTGGCCATCGCCATCAACATCAGCTTCGCGGATCATCTCGTCCACCTCTTCATCTGTGAGCTTCTCTCCCAGATTAGTCATCACGTGGCGGAGCTCAGCGGCGGAGATGAAGCCATTCTGGTCCTTGTCAAATACGCGGAATGCTTCTTTCAGCTCCTCTTCGGAATCGGTGTCCTTCATTTTTCTGGCCATCAGGTTGAGGAACTCGGGAAAATCAATCGTCCCGTTGCCATCTGCGTCGACTTCATTAATCATGTCCTGCAGCTCTGCCTCAGTGGGGTTTTGCCCTAGGGATCTCATGACCGTGCCAAGCTCCTTGGTGGTGATGCAGCCTGCATTGCAAGGGGGATTTGATCAAAATCACAACAAAGCTAAGCAGCCGTCATCTAAATACTTGTCGTTACCAAAACGCCTGCAGTCTGAAAACTGACGGCTAGCGTAATAAGTTTGAAAATCAATTTCAGATAAACAGCTTGGGAAGAGATGAGTATGATAGAAGCTGATCAACGAAAATGGCTTTCCAAATGCAATTTGGCAGAGACAAAGTCCAGAACGATGGATGAAACACGTCTGATCGTGATTTAGAACGGACCAATTTCAATCGACTTTGCCACGATCAATTTCAGATCCCTTGTTTAACCAAGGACGAAGCACAATTTAACAATTCTAACAAGCGACGCAGCGAAACAAATTGAAAATGAGGCTGAGTTCCACTGTGTTAGAATAAAAGGAAACAAAGGCCAGCCTGCAGATTCCAGAACATAGTTGATGGAAAGATTTCAACGTTTGAGGAACAGATTTGAAGGTTAATTGAATCAATTTCGATGATTCTAGAAAGTTTCAGAGAACAGAGAATCGATACGAACTGATATCGTAGAAGAAGGAGATCAATTTTAAAACCCTAACACGATTGAGCAACGACAAGAATCAGATCTCAAAACATGCAGAAGCTGCATAGCATTTTCGCCGATATATATTATGAACTGTAAACGAAGCAGATCAATAGCCATGGATGCGATAAGAAACTATGGAAGACAACTGTAAAACAGAAATGAGAGAGCACCGTCGCCATCTTTGTCAAAGAGGCTAAAAGCTTCCTTGAATTCGGAGATCTGATCGTCCGTGAGCTGATCGGCCATCAGATCGTCAAGCTCGTGCTCGTATCTTCCCCGCTGATTGAGATTCGGGAAGCTGGGGCGAATGAAGGAGAGAAGCAGAACTAAAAAGGAAAGATGCAAGCGGAGATGCACGCGTTGCGGTAGAAATGCAAAATTAAGGAGTCTGCTGCCCAGCCTTTTTTGCTTTATCGATTGGGTGAATTATCGAAAATTCATTTTATTTTCGAAATTATACAAATTTGCTCCAGCACAAATATTTATTTTCTGAATATTAAACCCGAAAATATTCTCTCTGTCTCCCATTTACATGCCAGCATACATTTTTTTTTAAAAAATTATATATATATGTATTTTTAAAAATTGTATTTTTGAATATATGTATTTTTGAATATGTGTGTGTGTGTGTATATATATATATATATAATATTTTCTGAATATGTGTGTGTGTATTTGTGCTAATTAATAATATGATATTAGATATATTAGATATATAATTTTTAAAAATATAATTAGAATAATTAAAATAATTCAGAATAAAGGTGAAAAATATAATAATAATTAATTTTTCTATATATAATTCATACTCATTTTTTAAAGGTTGTCGTATTTATATAACGAGTAATTTTTAATAATTTTATATTGCCTCACTTGAAATAAGTTCATATTCAATAATTTAGATAAAATATACTTAAAAAAAATACTATATTAATAATAGATAAATAAAAATGCTCATTAATAATATGGTATGATCAATTTTTTATGAATATTGTCGGTGTAAGTAAATATGAATTTATAAAAATATTACCAATATATTTATGAAATCACAATCATTAGCAAAATGTTACTTATTGTATACAATTTTCAAAGTTATTATTAAAAAATTAAATGATTAAAACATTAATAATTACTTAAAGTGTAGACTAATTAGATAGATAATAACTGAATATCATTTTCATTAAAAAAATATATTAAGAAAATATTAGATATGAGATAAATATTTATTAATAAAATAAACAGACTATTTATTTTAGAAAATAGTCCTTGGAAAATTAGAATATTTTATCAAATTATTTTTGTCAGTTATAGGTTAAAACTATAACTTATAAATAATGAGAAATGTGTATAAAATAATTTTTGTATGTCTAAAAATTAAAATTATATTTCGAATTCAAGATTTTCTTTAAAATTATAAACTTATAATAATATGCTATGTTAGTTCATACATAGACAAAATTATTAGATATGAGATGAATATTATATTCATAAAAAAAATATATTAATATAATTTTACATACGTGATAATTTTTTAATAAAAATATAATTAAGATTCTCATAATAATTAGAAATATAGATAAAATAAATAAGATAATTATTTGACCTAGATTTCAAATCACAGCTAATTATAATAATTGAATTTTTAATAAATATTTATTATATATCTAATAATTTATAAATATTTTATTGTCACAAATACAATAATCACATTAAATCAAATATTTTTTTTATATCTAACAAATGAATTTGTACTTCAACTCATGCAGCATATATTTCATAATTTATTTTAAATACAATATTGAGCACATAAATTAATTATTTACATAAAAAAAAGATTCAATAAAAAATATATATTATTCAATGGCTATAACATTAAAAAAAAATCTCAAAATTCAAAAAAATTAAATTTCTTAATTGATATTATATTCCTAATAAAAAAAAATGACCGAACAAAACATTAGAAAAGATATTATATTCCTTAAAAAATAATTAACATAAATATAATTAATTAATTGTTTATTTAAATTATATACTCAATAATATTGCATTTAAAATAAACTTATTAATGACATAATAACCTCTGAATAATCAATTCCTATCAAATTCAATCTGGCGATTACTCTCAGATATCCACAATTATCAAGAAAAATACACAATAAATATGTTTAGGCAAGAATAATACAGAGATGACCGATCACCCGAGGCCGCCCAGCGGGAGACGAGGTCGCCACCCGCATCGGAAGTCGGCCGTGCCTTAGTTTATCCCGAAGAATAGGAAAGCTAGAAGGTCCGGGAGTATTTCTTGATCTCGTAGATGATGGAAGAAATGGAGACGAGGTCTCTGTTCCGCACGGGCCCGGGATCGGCATGCTTGACGCAGTCAGAGAGACGGGTGTAGGAGAGCAAGAGCTGGGTCAACACGGCCTTCAGGATCTCCATCCCGCACACGTAACTGCTGAAAGAGGTGATCACTTCCTTGTGCATCAGCTCTATTGCCGCCCTCCATCTGCTGGCAAAATCCTTCGCCAGAGCTTCCACCACTCCATCAGCCCCACCCCCGGTAGCAGCCCCTGGCCTCTCCGCCCCTCCGTCCGCTGCCAGGCAATCTGCATGTTACTCGCTACTACTACAACTCTATCAAATTGAGGCGGTCCCGGGGCCCACATATGATTCTTGGGATCCCGGGGCCAGAGCAGGTCAGAGGTGTCGACGGGCAGGCGACCCGGGGAGAGGCTACGGTCGGGTCTCGGGTAATTGATAGGCTTGGAATTCTATGTTTTGAAAGAAGGCTTACAGGCTAGGGTCTTGAGAAACTTTATCAAGTCGCCAAAATGTTCTAGCAGCATCTCTTCCTGCATTAACCAAAGAAAACATATAATACATAGATACATATACATACATACATACACATACATACTTACATATACATACATACATACATATATATACATACATGCATATATAGAAACACACACACACACACACACACACACATATTTGAAGTAGGCCCACATTGAAAAACACAAACTTTACAAATCAAAGCTTTTGAGTCACTTGAAGATGTTAAGTCTCATAAACTTAATGCCCTCAATGCTGCACAAGATCTGAGAAAGATTAATATATGGACAGTCTTACCCCTGCAGATTAGAGACTGTGTGATGAATCTCGAACATGAGACCTACCACTCTTGACCGAAAAAATAATAATTATAACAAAAATTTTAAAAGACAAAAGAGTAAGACAAGGGCATTTTTGTAATTACGAGACGAAGCGTATGCCTCGATATGTTAAGACATAAATTTTTTGTTACGGCATAAGACAAATTTAATAAATTATATTTTTATTAAATTTTCTATTTTTATTTTATTTTTAATTTAATGCTATTTATTAATTAATACTATTATCATATTTTAATAAAATTTGATAATTTATTAAATAATTTTTTTTTAAATTTGCCTTGCCCTTTCCCTTGTCCTTGCCCCTCTCCTATAGGTGTCAAACGGACAGGGCCGGCCCAGCCCAATTTTTTGAGTACCAGCGTGCTTTCGTGCCGGGCCAGGCTCTGCACGGTTACTGTACCGTGCCGTGCCTGGCCGTACGAGCCAAACCGGGACCACGGGTCGGGTCCAATCAGACCCGACCCGCGGTCTTTTTTGCGGGAGGGGCGAAGCGAGGGGGACACGTGATGAACCCGTGCCGGTGTGCCATGCCACGAGCACCAAACCAAGCCGGGCCAGGCACGGCACGGCACGGCTCATGCTTTACCCGGGCACGGGATTTTCCCGTGCCGGGCCGGTTGACACCTCTACCCTCTTCTCTGCTCCATTGAAAGCTCGACGGAGCTCCAAAAGCTCCGTTGAGCTGACTCTTAGAGGTAATGTCTAACTGTGTTGGTGTTTGTATAGTCGAACACTAGGGGGGGGGGGGGTGGTTATTACGTTCTCTCTCTACCCATGGGGGAGGAAGAGATATGTCAGAACAATTTATATATTTACCACGAACGATGCAGTGGTGCTCTTCAGCAGTTCCTCAAAGTGCATTTGAATTTTTCCAACCTGGCCAGTTTCCTGAAGAAGAAGAAGAAGAAGAAATTAGAAAAGAGAAACTCGCGGGATCGAGGCCGCAGCAAGGTTTCACAGATGGAATTGATGTTTCCGGAATATTCTAGAACCTTTTGGAACATTCTAGAACCTTCTGGAACATTCTAGAACCTTCTGGAACATTCTAGAACCTTCTGGAACATTCACGCGGGGCTAAGCGCAGAGTAATTGGTTCACCCAGGGAAGCAAATGGTTCGGGTGGGGGCGGGGTTACCTTCAACACCGAAATCGTCATGTCGTAGTTGTTGATGAGGAACACCAGGTGCGGCTTCCTCTTTGGAAACATGGCAGCAAGCTTGAGCAGCAAATCATCAGCAGCCATTCTCAGCCTCTCCAAGCTCAGGTCCAGCTGCGGCAATGGGCCCAATCAGCCGTCGGAGGCCCAAACAAATCACAGAGAGGAGGGCGGGACCAACCTGACCATCTCCATAATCCACGTTAAGTTGAATAAGAGAACCCGTAAATTCAGCGTAGCGCCTCGCCACGTAATGAGGATGCACATCGTCTTCCCACAGCGCCTTCACGCTGGCCTCCCGAAGGCTGGTGACGTGCAGGTCGCACGTCATCTTGAACCGAGGCCACAATGAGATGTTAACCTGCACGGTCGGATGCACCCCAGGCCCCAACATCCCAACCGAAGGAGTTTGTTGCTTAAAGATAGAAAAATTCTCCCACTTCTTCATGTTGAATATCAAATATTATAATAATTAATAAATATAATTACTAATCAAATATTAGAAATCATAAAAATAATTGCTAAAAATATAATTATTAAAAATTAATGAATAATATAATTTTATTAGTTTAAGTACAGACTAATTTACTGAATAATATCGTACGTGTGACATAAGATAAATTAATTTAATATTAGATATGACATAAAAAATTATAAAAATTTTAATTAGAATACTTATAATGATCCAAAATATATGCGAAAAAATTTACAAATAATATATAATAAATTATTAGATGTAGGATAAATAATTATTCCAAATTCAACTATAACACCTACAGTAATAATAAATTTTATATTTTGGAAAAATTTGCCAGTTTCATTATTCTCTCAAATTACGGATTTACCCCCGAGGATCAAGCTCGTGCCCCCAAGATCAGATCATCATTCCTACTTTGCCGAGCAAACTACCATGCGATTAATTCTAAATATCATAACTAAGCATAAGTAATTATGGATCATGATGAACCTAATTAAAAAAAAAAATGTATGGATTATGATTTACTTATACTAAAGTGTAAGTAAACACCAAGGAAGAATGCTCAGGCATGAAAGAGAGAAGCTCCCAGTTAAAAATCAAAACTTTTGAAGAGAGAAAACCAAGAGAAAGACACATTTAGCAGTTGGAATGATTCATGCCTCGGGCAGGACAGAGAGAAAAAATCATGTTAAAAATTACCTTGTCGAAGTACGAGTCTAGGCAAGGAACGCGCCTGCGAGACATGATCAGCTGCAATAACAAGCACACAAACAGGACAAAAAACTCAACTCCACAACGTGACCAAAATTTGATGGTATTGAAGGCCAACAAATTTCATCTCCTTGATGATAATACATAGATACACATGCACACACACAAAGCATTAAGAACACACACGCATGCACACATTAAAACGGGGAACCTGGTGTTGATGTATGATTCGAATCATAATCATTAATCCGATGGCATCGTAACAATTAAGCAAAATCGAACTTAAGTGTTCATCAACAACAGCAAATGGACCTGAGGACAAAAAAAAAAAATAAAAATAAATAAAAAATATAAAAAATATAAAAAATATAAAAAATATAAAAAATATAAAAAATATAAAAAATATAAAAAATATAAAAAATATAAAAAATATAAAAAATATAAAAATATAAAAAATATAAAAATATAAAAAATATAAAAAATATAAAAAATATAAAAAATATAAAAAATATAAAAAATATAAAAAATATAAAAAATATAAAAATTATAAAAATTATAAAAATTATAAAAATAAAAAAAATAAAAAAAATATAAAAAATAAAAAAAATATAAAAAATATAAAAAATAAAAAAAATTAAAAAAATATAAAAAATATAAAAATTATAAAAAATAAAAAAATAAAAAAATATAAAAAATATAAAAAAATAAAAAAATAAAAAAATAATAAATAAAAAAATAAATAAAAATAAATAAAAATAAATAAAAATAAATAAAAATAATAAAAAGAATAAAAAGAATAAAAAGAATAAAAAGAATAAAAAGAATAAAAAGAATAAAAAGAATAAAAAGAATAAAAAGAATAAAAAGAATAAAAAGAATAAAAAGAATAAAAAGAATAAAAAATAATAAAAAGAATAAAAAAAATAAAAAGAATAAAAGAATAAAAAAATAAAAGAATAAAAGAATAAAAGAAATAAAAAAATGGACCTAAGAATATGCACAAATACAGAGTAGAACTCAAAGGTGTCAAATGAGCTGTGTGCCCGTGCTGTTCCGGCACGGTCCATTTTTGGGTGACCCAGTCGAGCCACTGTGCAGAGCCAGGCACAACACCACTCATGGTCTGCCCGGCACAGCACAAGTCTTGGCAGAATCATGCCTTTTGTGCCGGGTCATTTTGGGTCGTGCCAACTTTGTGAGTAGCAGCACCACACCATAGGCACTGTCCAAAGCCAGCAGCCACCAAGACAGCCACTGCGGACCATCCTCCACCGCTGCCACCAGCCACGCTTGCAATTAATCATGACCTGGGACTGCACCTGTTTCAATGTCGGCAGTCCTGGGTCACGGTTACCGTGCCGTGCTGGGCCAGGCACGACTGAGTAGGGCCGTGCTCGGGAAGCCGGGTCCACTTGACACCTCTATTTGAGCCAACTGAATAAGGAAACGCTCTGAAAAAGAACCTGCAAAAATTTCGTAAAAAGTGGAATCTTCCTCAAAAAACCTATCACAGAAGAAATACCTGCAGAAAAACCAAGAGCAAATGCATGCCACCAACCAACGAGGCTCATTATCACTAATTTTGAGCACATTGATAGCTATCATCTTCAACTTCAAGGCAAAACAAACATAATTGGAGATATAATCAACTACTACATACTCAGAAGTAGCCGTGTCCATCAGCAACTTGTGCGTGCTCCTGAACAGCACTTCATGGGGGTACTTTTGGGAGTTGGCTTCGGCTATATGTGGAATCAACGCCGGCTGGTCGATTTCCTAAGGCCGAATAACAAGGCACAATCAAAATAAATTTGATAAAAATATTTAAAAATTAGTACTAACAAATATTTTTGGTGTGAGCGTCCCAAAGTACCCTCGGGGAGATGTGTAAACAACAAACTATCTCATCAACCGAATATCTTCTTCTATCATATTTCACTGTAAGTTAGAGGTGTCAACCGGGCCGGGCCGGGCCGGCCCGGCACGGTTCAGCCGTGCTTGGGCCGGCCCGACACGGAAAAATTCCGTGCCCGGGTTTGGCACGAGGCGTGCCGTGCCGTGCCTGGCCTGGCACGTTACACCGGCACGGGTTTATCCCGTGCCGGGTGTCCCGTGAGCCCGACCCCACGATGCCCCTCCCGCAAAAAAAGACCGCGGGTCGGGTTTGATTCGACCCGACCCGCGGTCCCCCGTATCCCGAACCACTCGGACAGGCAAGCCCGAGCGGGCCACGCAAGGAACAGCCCGCCATGCTTGCGGGCCGTGCCGGGCCCAATTTTTTTAAACAGTGCCGGGCCGGGCACAAAAGCACGTTCGTGCCCTAAAAAAATGGGCCGGCCCGGCCCGTATGACACCTCTACTGTAAGTCCTTTCAGATCTTGCATTCTTGAGAGATTATTTAACTTGCCTTAGAATCATTGAGAATATTCTCTTTGCCTACGTATCTCTACAATCAGGATAAAATGATACCTAGGGTTTCAAGTGTGTATTCCTTAGTCACCCCAAGACCCAAAAGAGAAAAAGTTGTTATTTATCAAATTTAATATTATTTTTTTGAGCATAATTTATTTTTTAACGAATTTAATAAGAGTAATAATCCATGAGATATAATTATATCTATTATTTTTTTCATACTATACTACAGTCACAATTGGAACCAGTCAAGAAGCCATATGATTCTACAACTAACTCTATTGATTATTATTTTTTGATCACTCTATGGAAGAAAGATAGTAGGACTCTGTACTTTATTTCATAAGTATTATCATTCTCATGTTTTCTCTCATCTTTTAATTTTTTTATTATTTTTTTTAACAATACTACAATATGCAAGTCTATTTTTAAAGTACTATCATACTCAGCTCAGGACAGTGTCACACATGCTAAAAAATATAAATACATTTTACTCTAATAAGACTTGAGAACTAATACATCAATTTTCAGATAAGTATGTTATTGATTGTAGGTGAATGAAACCCAATTTATGCAAAAAGATAAAATCATAATAAGTTAATACTTTTATTAAAATATTTTTTTTCCTATTTATCAAAATAGTTTTCATATTAATTTTTATTTTATTAATGGTATCTCACGAATGAGTGATATACAAGCTATACGTAAAAAATATGTTTTTTCATGAAGTCCATAAGAAAGAGATGAATTTGAAGCAGCTACTAGGGTTTCAAGCAGCAAAGTCAAATTTAATTTATAAATTTGTGAAAGACACTTTATGTTATGAAATAATTACTTAGGACTTGTTTTATAAAATTTTCACTCATCATCACCTCTTTTGATTAACACATGAGCATTATAATAAGTTTGGTATCATATAACTCAATGAATACCTTTAGTCTTAATTACAGATAAAATATATTAATAAGATCAGATACTTTCTAGAAATTGAGATTGACTTCTATAAGAGAGAGATTGGCCTATCACAAAGAAGTAATACAATTAAAACTCTTGCAGAGATTGATCTTTTGAATTGTACTCAAGTAAAAACTCTATTTGAGATATATACTAATTTTTGGACTTATACTAAAGGTATCAAACGGGTCGGCCCGGCCCATTTTTTTAGGGCACGAACGTGCTACCGTGCTGGGCCGGGCACGGTTCCTGTACCGTGCCGTGCCCGACCAGGCATGATTGAAAAACATCCGGGCCCAGCACGGCCCGGCAGGCCGTGCCGGGTCGGGAGCCGGGACCGCGGGTCAGGATCAAATCAGACCCGACCCACGGATTTTTTTTCGGGAGGGGCCGAGTCACGCCCACGCGTGCCCGCATGAAACCGGAACGGGAAGAACCTGTGCCACGGCACGACACAGCACGGCTCGTGCCTAACTCGGGCACGGTTTAAAAACGTGCCGGGCCGGCCCAGGCAAGGCCGAACCGTGCCGGACAGCCCGGCCCGATTGACACCTCTAACTAATACAACTTCTCAAATTGCTCGATACATAAAATAATTAAAAAAAAAAAATTAATTATTTGACTATCATCATACTAGATATATCTTATGCAATTCATAACATTAGTTATTTTTAGAAGTGTCGAGCCGTGCCTTGCCTGACTCAGCACGGGTTTGTCCCGTGCAGGGTGCCCCGTGAGCCCGACCCCATGATGTCGCTCCCGCAAAAAAGACCGCGGGTCGGGTCTGATTCGACCCGACCCGCGGTCCCTCGAATCCCGAACCACTCAGGCAAGCAAGGCACGAGCCTCCGTGCCTGGGGGCCGTGCCGGGCCCGGTTATTTTAAACCGTGTCGAGCCGGGCACGGCGGCACACTCGTGCCCTAAAAATTCAGGCCGGCCCAGCCCGGCCCGTCTGACACCTCTAGTTATTTTTGATATTTTCCACGACATATTCATCTAGATACAACTCTCGTATAATAAGATATGTAAAGAAATTTTCAGGCATTAAAATTTCTTTCAACGATCACAGATACATAGAGAAGAATTATTTTTTTCTCCGAGAAAAAAGTTTAGGACTAGGCTATTACTATAATAAATAATTTGCATTCCTAGATTATATCAACTTACTTTCTTTCTTCTCCAAATTATATGTACTCACCAGCTTGAGTGCAGAGAAACTATAGTTTGTATTTAATTTTGTTTTTTTTTTTTTTTCAAAATGCTCTATGAATGAGAACACCCAACATGTAGGCTACCTTAATCCAACCTCTAATTTATATATTCTCATTATACATTAATTATGCAACGTAGGTTTCTATAAAAAATTGAATATTTTATGACTTGAGGTTTAAAAACGTAGGCTACCGTACCTAAGGGCGGTGCCGGCCCGGCCCTTTTTTTTAGGGCACAAATGTGCTACCATGCCGGGCAGGGCACAGTTCCTGTACCATGCCATGCCTGGCCCGGCACGGTTTAAAAACATCCGGGCCCGGCACGACCCTTAGGTACGGTAGGTCGTGCCGTGCCGGGTCGGGACTGCGGGTTGGGATCCAATCAGACCTGACCCACGTTATTTTTTTCAAGAGGGGCCGGGTCACGCCCACGCGTGCCCGCGTGAAACCGGCATGGGAAGAACCCGTGCCGGGCCTGGCCCGGCACGGCACGGCACGGCTCGTGCCTAACCCGGGCACGGCACTGGCCCGGGCCTGGTTTAAAAACGTGCCGGGCCGGCCTAGGCAAGGCCGAACCGTGCCGTGCCTCGTGCCAGCCCGGCCCGGTTGACACCTCTAGGTTGTATGCACATCAAGGGACACCAACTACAATGTTTTAGGTAGGGATGACTAATCCCAAATTTGGAATCATAAACAACAAAATTTATAAACAACAAATTTATAACCAAACCTTCAAAATGCAAACCCTGTCCCCCAATGCAAAAACACCCGATCTGTTCTTCAATGGCTCCCATGCCCTAGAGAACAAACCGGTCGTCCTTGCCTCCACTCCAATTAAATCACTGGACGTTGCTATATCCAACTGCAGCTTCTCAAGCGCTTGAATATAAGAACGGAAATGAGCACTTAGAACCTACAACACAAAGGAAGGTTGCTTTCAACAAACAAAAAAAAATTCACCCTGAAACCAAAAGCTCAATGAGGTTGCGATCAGGGGAGAATTATGAAACAGGGAAAAAGAAGAAATCCAAAAGCATCTTTTTCAAAGTGCGCCTCCAACATTCCAAATCTCGACAATTCATGAAAATAGCAAAAGAACTAAGAGAAACTTCGATAAAAAATTGTCAAAAAAGGCCCTCAAAGCGACACAATTGATCCAAAAATGAACCTCAAAATAGCCTACGCATGGCAAAAATTGCAAGGGGTTTAAGGGTTTTAAAGAGGCTCAGACCATTCCTCAAAATTTCAGATCATGAAAACCTTATATAGAAGGGCAAATTGATTGGGGCAACTTATAAATTAGGTACTACAATCAAATTCACAAAGTAAAATTAAACCATAAAAAAGTAGAAACTAAGTCACAAAGTCATTTTCTCAAATTTGAGCATAAAATTCTAGTATAGTAAGATAAGTGAAAAAGGAAAATCACAAGCTAATTTGAACCAGAACCAAGCTATGATCTCACCAAAATGAAAATTTCCTAAAATTACCAGTTGGACTTACTAAATGATTAATCGATAAGAAAGATGCAACAATTTTTTTTCTCTTCTCATTTGTGATAATCTTCCTAGCTCCTCGAAGAAGAATAATGACAAAAAAACTAAGAAATATTGCCCCCTAATCACAAAAGAATTGAAAAGTATTCTTCTCTAGCTGGTTATAGAGGTGTCAAACTGGTAATTTTTTGAGCATGAGCGTGCTGCTCATGCTCGGACTTACTAAAATAGACGGGCCCAGCACGGCCCGCAGGCACGGCAGGCCGTGCCGTGCCTGGCCCGCTCGGGCTTGCATGTCCGTACGAGACGGGATTCTGGGGGACCGCGGGTCGGGTCGAATCAGACCCGACCCGCGGTCTTTTTTGCGGGAGGGGCCATCGTGGGGTCGGGCTCACGGGACACACGGCACGGGATTTTCTCAATAGGTAGGCATAGGAGATCACAAGAGAAACTGACAGACAGACAAATTAAAGTTCTTTCAGCAGAACCCCAAATTTCCCTCAGAGGTAACAGAAATCGATTCTGATTGACCTCCTGAATAAAGAATGAGATCTGAATTTTAATTACTTTTACGTTAAGGTATATATGATTGAAAACTAAACCAAGCAACACGTCGAAGAAAACGACACATGGACGAAAACAATCAAATTTAACTGCTCATGATGAAACATAAGGCAGTGAGGGATAATCATGAAAACTCAATGAGGCAAATACACAAACACATTGTGGGCATGCATAATAGACGCCATCCTCAATACATTGTGGCGCTATTCTGCGACGGATTTGACACAGTGGGAGTCGACGCCTGCACACGCAGATCTGTCACACACAGTGCGTGTGGGCGATGGGGGATTGTTTGTGCGCAATGAGCATGCCCTCTCCCTAGGGTTATAACCGAGCTGAGTCGAGCCGAGTATTAGGCGGGCTGGGCTTGGCTCGGTTTTAAAGGAGTAGGCTCGAGCTTGTTCACGAGTCTGTTTACGAGCTGACAAGCCGTGTTTGAGGGTACTCGGGCTCGGCTCGTTTAACTTAAGAGCCTGTTCACGAGCTTGTTCACGAGCCTGGTTAACGAGCTTGCTCACAAATCTATTCACGAGCCTGTTCACGAGCTTATTTTTGAGCTGACGAGCTGAGTTTAAGGGTGCCCGGGCTCAACTCGTTTAACTTACGAGCATCAAAATGATATTCGGGAATTAAAGAAAATATTCATCTAAAATAACCAACATACAACTAAATTAAAAAGATAAGATAATAAAAATTCAATTAACTTGATTGAAATTCAAGAGTTAAAATATTCATCATGTTAATTTGTAGTAAAAATTTGTTGTGCATCAAGCATTCTCCATGTTCACGAGCATGTTCACAAGCTTGGTTCATGAGCTTGTTCACAAGCCTGGTTAACGAGCATGCTCACGAGCCTATTCACGAGCCTATTTATGAGCTGACGAGCCAAATTTGAGGGTGCTCGGGCTCAGCTCATTTAACTTGCTAGCCTCAAAATGATGTTCGAGTTCGGCTCGTTTAACTTAAAAACGAGTTCAAGCGAGCTTCTAACGAGCCGAACGCCGAGAAGCTCGCGAGTAGCTCGGGTCGGTTACAGCCCTGCCTCTCCCCTAGGGTTCCCTCTGATACCATGTAGAAATTTGAAAAACTAAAATTCAATTTCTTTAACTTGATAAAAAAATAACATGCCTCAACTGTTCTTATACAGAGTAACTAATTAATTGAGATAGCCCACAATTTGAAAAACTAAATATATCATCTCTTGCTCAATAGCCCCTACCAAGTAGCATATATCGTGAGAAAAAAAAAATTAAGAAAAATTTTCATCAAAGTATTCATTATTTTTGAAAACTACAATAAAAATCCTCAAGCACTCACCTTATTCATGGTGTCAACGTATGCTGCGTGAACATCATTATACACATCCTTTCCATGTTCCTTGAGAAAAGAAATGGCATATCTGCAATTCAATGTGACCCTCTGGTAAGCTATGAGAAAAAAGAGCCAAAAACATTTATCAGAAAAAAGTTATTAAAAATGTAAATTACAATAAGCATTCACGACATTAGGCGCATGGTGGAATGCAGTGGTGACATGTGACATCATTTTTGAACATCAGTCTCAGGTGTGAGCATGAAGACGCACGGTGGTGCATGATAGAGCACAATGATATTTTTGATCAGAAAGTCAGAAACCCTAATTAGGATTTTGGAAGATTAAAAAAAAAATAAAATTATAATTTGGAAAAAAAAAACCTAATTGGGGACAATTTTTTAAAAGAACAATTTTGTTGCACACTAATGGAGAGAAACTATAGCAACAAAATTAAGTGGAGGAGAATCATAATTCAATATAGCCACTACAGGAGGATGAGATACCCTATAGATTATTATGAGATATTATATTCATAGAGAAGATCGAAAGATTTATATAATACTGAGAAAGAATGATTACCTATTAGAGTCATTCAGATATCTTCACAGCGTTCTCACAAAGTGACACTTAAACTTACTAGAAAAAAAATATAATTAACTCATCTCTAAGACTCTAATTAAAAGAACAAATTTTCTCTTTTTGCAAGTCTTACAGATTCTTTTTTTTTTTCATACACTAATTGGAGATTCTATGATTATTAATACAAAAACTAATACTAATATTTTTGATAATCATATTTTATCTGCAACATTCTTTTAATATTATAAAATATTATTATAATAAATAGCAAATATTTAAAAGTTATTGAAAATGATAATATTTATATCGAGTCTTTGTTACTTCCATGTATCTTTGTTATTCTCGATTATCATGTTAGTCTATACTCAATGAGTTGTTTTTCTCAACAACTCAATTTTAAATTTTATTTTAATTTCCACTAATATTTCTTTATAGAATTGAAAAACTTTCAAGAATAATTCATTTTGGGGTTTAGAATGATGGATTATATATATTCTCTTAATCTTAAGAGTATTTCAATTTTCAATCTTAAAGCATAAACGATATCAATTAGGAAAAATTGTCCAGTATTTCTTATCCTATACACTAATCAAGCTCGAGTAGAGACTCATTTAACATGATACACTCAGACGTATGAGATCATATAAAAGATTTGACTAGAAAAAAAAAATTTAAATATATGATTACATTTACTGATAATTGCTTGAGATATACATAATTATATCACTTTCAAGATATATCACATGTTTTTCCTATATTTTAATTTTTTTATAAAATATTGAAAAAATAATTTGATAAAAATATTAAAAATTCAAAATTAACAATGTATAAAATATATGTTACATCAATTTAACATTCACTGCATAAATTATGAGATTATACCGTAAATTTTGTGTCGACGCACCACAACTAAATATCATTGTTAATAAAAATAATAAATATCTAATTAAGATAAATCAGATACTCATACTTAATAAAAATATTTTTGAAAATAAGTGCTTTTAATTATAATTAACCTTATCAATTGGATATTCTCTTCTATCTTTTCTCAGTGTATATATTTTTTAATCCTAAATCTAAGAGTGAGGCTACTTAACCTATCTCTCATAGAATTTAGATATAGTTTGGTTGTCCCCGATCAATCTCCAGGACAAGACAATTTGACATTTAGAGCCTTGAAATATATATTTTTTTAGATATTCAAATATCTAAAAAAGATATAAGTATTTTTTATTAAAAACTGATAGAATCTTAATAAATAAGAATCTTATCTTTTTTGAATAAGATTCATTTTTCAATGAGCCTATGTCGAGTGTGAATCAAGATGTTATACCTAGATTCATTACTCTTTCTCTCTTATCTGTAGTCCTACCTAGACTATTAATTAATAGAAAGAATTACTCATTGACTATATATATACATGTTATTATTCGATATGGTATTATTTCCAAATGAGTTAAGCTTCGGGCCAGGCCGGGCTGACCGGCTCACCACGGCCCATTTGACACCCATAGTCAAGAGATCTAATTCATGCCTATATAACATAATAATCCATGAGTCATCATCAAAACAAAATCATAGAGTCAATATTTAAGAAATTTGATCACTCAGAATTTAGAATTAATACCAAAAGATAAAAATATGTTTAGTCTGAACAGATCATAGATGAGCCTACCGAGGAGCCAAATAATCATGTAGTTTATATCTATAATCTTGACCTTCCGATTGCTCTCCAAAAAAGATAGAATAGTTAAACTTAATACCCAATTTTATATGATTTGTTGTTTTCTCATCTTAATTCTTATTCTTTCGTTTGTTTCTTTTATTATTATTTTTTGACAATATTAGAATATACAAGTTTCTTTCTGAAATATTATCTTATATAAGATAATGCTATATCATGATGAAAGAAATACATGCTCTGCACTCAAATGAGACTTGAGAATTAGTATCATGACATTCGAGATAATTTATTATTAGTTATAAGAGAGAGTTCACTATGAATACAATTTAAGATAAAAAGATAGATCACCTCAAGACAAGATTTGACTTGAAATAAGAAGATTCACCCAGATATATAATATAGACTATCATTACACTATCTTTTCAATGACAATGATGACCTCTATATAAATTTTTATTCATTTTATAGAATCTCACAGTTAAAAGATATATCAATTAGGTATTTATAATATATTTCTTCATAATGACCTCGAAAAAAATGTATATGAATAAACAATTGAGTTTTAAATAATACAATTACATATAATTTATAGATTACGAAAGATATTATATAACTAAAGTAACAACCAAAAGTCTAGTTTGCAAGATTTTTAAATGTAATCATCTCATTTGAATTATATAGGTATGTCACTAATTTTTATTTATTTTTTTCGAATGAGTCCTAATGACAGATTAATTTTATTGATTGTCTACATGATTGACATTTTGATTACGATACATGATAAGTTGATGTTCATCCAACTCAAAATAATTCTTAGAACATAATTTCAAAAAAATAATCTTGAGAGAACCGGATACTTTTTAGGCATAGAAATTATTTATTCTACAAGTAAAATTATCATATCATGAAAAAATATTCATTTAATAGTCTTACAAATATTAGTCACTTAGGTTGTGCTCTAAAAGATATACTTATAAATCCAAGTATTTAATTCATTTTTGATGCAACCCTTTTAGTTAATTCTATTACTTGTATAACATACATAATCAACATAGTTAGTCATTTTTAAGATTCTCTTTGATAGGTTTACCTTGACACAACTCTTTGCACAATATTTTATGTAAATAACTATCCAAGTCTTTGAATGATATTTAGATTTGAGTTGGCTGTCAGCAAATATTTAGATGAGGTATACAATGAGATTTTATATTTTTCTTGAAGATAATTTTACCTTATGAAAATTAAGAGCCAAATAATTATTTTAAAATGCAGTACTAAAACAGAGTTTGAAATGAAAAAAAAACATTACTTAAGAAATAATTTAGATGCACCATCTATTCAAGGAGATTGGTTATATACTATCATATCCCATTATCCTTTACTATAAATATATATTACTTCTTTCTAAAAAAAAAATTCAATATGAAACTATTATTATACCATGCGCTCAAACAATAGAGTAGCTTATAGACAATTTCATGAAGACCTTGGATTAACCAATTTGACAAAGGGGTTGCAATTTTTTTATTATTTTTTTGTTTTTTATTATTTTAATGAGAACACTCAACTTGTAAGTTACCAATCACTTTTATTTTTATATAAAAAAATTTAATAAGTGAACTTATCAGTGTGATACCCCAATATACTCATTTTTTTATTTATAGGCTAGGTTTTATTGGTTTATGATTTGAGTGAAAAACATATTATTTTACTTATTATTAGTTTGTATTTATTTAATTTTATAATATAATACACACGCACACACACACATATATATATCAAATTTTTTGAATTTTTATTTTTATAAAATAAGAAACATAATTTTAAACGTGTTATTAAAATTCTTAGAAACAATAATGAATGATACATTGGTTCATTAAGTGTATTTGGACTCATTTATTCAAGTAATTTACATGATGTTGTTAACCATGGGAAAGTAGCATTCATCATCAATATTAACAAAATAAAAAAAAAAAAACTACCCACTTGTATTTTAACAGGACACTCTGCTGGATGATCTGGATATTTGTTTTTGGTTTTCTCAATGCATATAGTTTCTGAACAATGAAATCAAACACCTGAAAAGAAACTAAAAAATTATATTCACGTGGGTTTCTATAGTTGAAATTGCATGAGAAAACTTGTCGATGAAAACAAAATTGACTCTAACACACAAAATAAACAAGGACAACCAATCATATGGCTTCTATTCTAGAATGTTCTTCACCAAGGAAGCATGGATACGGCTCCCTATAAGCGTGTCCGCGTGTCGGACATAGCATGGATACATGTCCAACATGCCACGTGGCGTATCGGATGGATGCGTCGGCTGCCGTATCCAAGCCGACAATGCCCGACGACGTCGCCCATTATGGCAATGGCCGATTCTGTGAGGCGGCGCAAGTGAGCGCGATTCTGTGGAGGGGGCAGGAGGGAGGCGCGATTCTGTGGAGGGGGCAGGAGGGAGGCGCGATTTGTGAAGAAAAGGGCGCGATTTGTGAGAGGCGGGGGGAGGGAGGGGGTCGGCCTGATTTTTATAAAATAAAAAAATTATATTTTTATATAATATAAGATTATTAATAAATATTATTTTTATAAAATAAGATAATTATAAATATTATCATATAAAATAAAATAAAATATTTTAATTTTATAAAATAAAAAAAATATATTTATTTAATAAAATAAAATAAAATATTTTATTTTATAAAATACCTAATATTTATAAATAATAATTTTTATTTTTATTTTTTTTATCATGTTGTATCCTAAGCGTATCCGTATCCTCATTTTTTTAAATTTGCCGTGTCCCCGTATCCTGCCGTATCGTATCCGCGTGTTCGTGTCCGTGCTTCTTAGTTCTTCACAATCTATCACTGATTTATAAATAATGAATACTAACAGTTGGTAAAAGAAGGAAGAACAATTATATGTTGTCAATTAGCAAGCAACTAACTAAATCAACACCAAACAAGAATTTAGTCATCAATTCACAACCTTGGACACCGCCTTCTTCCTTAGCCTTTCTAGTTCTGGCTCGATGTCTTTCAGAGCTTTTGAACCTCTAACCCATGGATCTGTTTCTACAAACTTCAGCTTCTTACTAAGAACCCCTAGGGTTCTCATGTATTCATCATCGAACTGAATAAATTTCAGTGCAGGTATTAGCCATGAATAACAGATTACGAAACTATGTAACCATCAAAACACATCACTTGTAATTAATAAAAACAAGGCATCTCAGATAATACCTCTCCTTCAAGGATTATGTCAACCATTCTAGGAGGAATTATAATATCTTCAATAAATTTTGCCAGTTTTACTTCTGCAACCTGTTATAAAAAAACACATAAAAATGTCAAATATTTCAATTTGGTAGTTATAATATGCTATTAGGATATCCCCATTTTGCACTCTAATTGTCATATAATAAAAGATTGAATTAAATGCACAAACCTCCTACTTAGCACGAGACCTAACAAAGATTAATATCTCAGCAGTCTTACCTCCAAAAAATAAAGAAATTACATCTAATAAGACTCGACCCCATAGCATATCATCCTTGAATGAAAATACTAACTTCACATAAAAATGTCAAATATTTGAATTTGGTAGTTATAATAAGCTATTAGGATGCTGTTGACGGGCTATTCGTTGAGTTGAGCTGATTTAGAGTGAAATTGCCACTATGCCCTTCATGAGCAATTATCAATTTATTGCGATAAAGTATTTCTTTATTAATTCTTTTTGTTTCAATTATCGGATGAATATAAAAACCAATTATTTTCTTGACCTAGCTGTTGGCTGAACATTTTTTACAGAGAGCTTTGATAATTTGTTTCCTGTTGCGTGATTTTGCTCTTCTCCTTCTTCTCTTCTCCTTCTTCTCTTCTGCTCTTCTTCTTCTTCTTCTTCTTCTTCTCTGTTCTGTGCTTCTTTTCTTGAGAATTCCTTGTTTTAAACATGGAATAGTTGTTCTAAAACAACAGATGCCCTCTTTTTCCTACTCTAATTGTCATATAATAAAAAGATTATACTCGGTGCACATGCCTCTCGCTTAGCATGAAACATAAGAGAGGTTAATATCTCAGCAGTCTTAACTCTAAAAAAACAGAGGTTATATTGGATGAGACTCAACCCCAAGAAAATTCATCATTTAATGAAAATACTTGTTATCTCAACAAGACATGACTTCTCCTATTATCATAAAATTAAAAAAAAAATATTAATTAATTAAAATACCCAACCAAATATTGTTATAATAAACTATTAGGATGTCCCCATTTTCTAACACTAGTTGTCATAAAATAAAAAGATTATACTATGTGTACAAGCCTCCCCTCAGCATAAGGCCAAAGAAAGGTTACAATTTCAGTAATCTTATCTTGAAAAATTAAAAAAGTTGTGTCTGATGAGACTCGACCCAAGAATCATAAAATAAAAGTACTCATCATCTCATCAAAACATGACATTTCTAGTTGTCAAAAAAAAAAAAAACAACTTTAACAAAATGACTTAATCAAACCCAAATAATGTCCACCGAAAATACTAGCAAAGGTACATATGCTAGTTGCAACAATTTCTTCAACAATGATTAAAGAAATAGAAAATTCTCAAAAGAGAAAAAAGATAAAATTAGAATTTAAGAAAACAACTAAAAAAAATCGAATAACCCTTCAATCATAAATTTGTATGTTTCTTGTGAAAAATAAAAAAAAATAGCCAAGTTATGATTATTGACAGAAATACCCAAGAAGATGACAATGACAAAAAATATGAACATAATAC
This sequence comes from Sapria himalayana, assembly GCA_029783825.1. Lineage (NCBI taxonomy): Eukaryota > Viridiplantae > Streptophyta > Magnoliopsida > Malpighiales > Rafflesiaceae > Sapria > Sapria himalayana. The sequence continues at coordinate 232,183 of JAREIK010016312.1, read as the reverse complement.
TAATATTTTTGTATCAACTCCATATCATATTAACAAGATAAAGTTCAAAATAACATTTGCTTTTCAAAAGATCTATTTTTCATCTACTAGATATGGGTACCTACACAACATATACCCATTTAATACCATTATTATATTTCATGGAAATGATTTTAGAAATAAAAGTGCAACATTTAAGAAAAATATAATCATGCTAAAATAATAAAAGATTTAACTAGAAAAAATTTCTTCTCAATGACCAAGTTAATGTTATTTACTCAAAAGATGTATCTAAGTTAGTTTAAAGTTCTTTAATCATATTAGGTAAAATAAAAGATAATGACTTACGTTCTCATCCAAATTTTGCATACTTATTGAAGCATGTGATAATTGTTATGAGTTATTATTTATTTCCCTAAAATTCATATTTAATTTTATTAAAAATATTTGTGTATTTATTTTATGAAATATTTATTCATTATTTTTGTTATTATCATATATCTTAGTTCCTTTATTAAAAAACATAATTACAATATGATAAACTTTAATGATAACTTAGTTTTTCGGAATTGAATATAACAGACTAATTGAATTTTATTATATTCTCAAAAATTTCATTAAATATTTGACTATTATTGATTCATTGTTGATACATTTCCGACTTAGTCATGTTTGTTAGTCAAGTTATTGAATATGAAACATATTAGTTAGGAAAAAATATCAAAATTTCTTATTTAATACATAATGTAAAATAATTACTTATGATATAATAAGATAATTTGTAATTCTTATTTATGATTTTTCATGTTGTATGTACTTGGATCTAGTTATTTTAATAAAAACTTAAATTTATTATATTTTCATTGCTCTCCATAAATTGATTAAAACTAAATATAAATGTAAGATTTAAATTAATTATTCTCGCATAAAATTATTATTTTTTTAAGAAAAAATAAGATAATTCATTAAATATCAACACAAACACAATAGAGGTGTGCTAGGAGTCTTTTGATAAACAAAATTTAAATACCCATATATCAAACCAGATGCATACCAATTGAACAATTGGTTGAACCAATGAACCACCAAAACTAGGCAAATCTTAACGAGCTGAATAGTTTGCTCATTTAATTTTTATAGTAAAAATATAAATTGATGCTTAAATTTTTGCACTTCAACTAACCACTCACCAATCACCACGTTTTGGTTTTTCTCTCCCAAACACTAAATCCACTTTATCAACCCACAAGCCGCAACTCTCACTCTCCCTCCAGTACCCCTCCCCTTGTGCTCCGAGAACACCACGAGAGAAAGAAATAATTTAGCTTGTATGAAAATTTTCATTTTTATAACTATTTGGCAACTTAAATAAAGTAATTTTAGCTCATAACATAGTAAAATATGACAGCATGAAAATATTACTTATCAAAGGCACTCTTTCTTCTAGTTTATGATAAAATTAAGTCATAGTTTTTCTTGTTTTTAACTTGTAATACTTTTAAATAAACTAATAAAGATTGAATTATTACCAACAAGATTTCCAAGAGTGAATTTGAACTTCAGTGTGAAGCATTGCAAATTTAGTGTCAGATGTTTTGAGCATTACCATTTGATATATTGTATATTTATACGTTTCACTTATAGCTAAATTTTTAAATTTTAATTTGAATCATTTTATCATTATATGTATTAATGTTATTGTTTTATTTCTTTACAAATTAACAAACAATTGAATAAAACTTGATTCCAACTAATAGTGAAGATTAAACCTCAAATTTATAATCAATCAGAGTCAAGATCAACCCTACATTAAAGCATGTTTCTAAAAAAATATACGAAAATAAAATAAAAATTATAATTTGTTTGAAAAACAAAATAATTGCAAAAAGTGAGAATCCGTAAAATGAAATAATAGTATATTGGATGAAATGAGATAATGAACTATATAAATTAAATCCTTCTGATTATAAATTTTGAATGAAGAATTCGTTACAGGAGTTTATGAAATCTAGAAATATATTTCAAGAAGCTTATGAGTGTGAATATGGGATCTAATGATTGGAAAATCTTGTGACAACTACATAATTTGTCAAAAAATTAATACTTGATAAGTTTTTTGCACTAGGAACAACTCAAGGAACTCAATCCTATAGTAAGAGAACATTATATTAAAAAGAAACTATTTGGAAAGAAGATATCAATATCATGAAATTCTTTTGTGTTGTATTTAATATTAAATTTATTTTAAATAATTCATGACAATAATTCATAGATAGAGTGAGTATTGATGCCCATCACACAGTGTGTGCGCGCCATCACTCACGGTGGCACACATTACTATGCAACTTTGATTCGCACAAAAGCACATGCATTGTGCTAGTACAATGCACATAGTCCCTCACAAACCCTAGGGTTTACACCTTTGTATAGTTTTTGGCTCTTATATTGTGCAAAATCACCAATCAAAAAATCGCATAAAACTCAGTAAAACTCAATAATAAACTTCATACAAACAATGCACTTAATATAATAGGCAAATCCAATTAAGCCAACCCATAAGTTGGGTACTCTCATCGGTATCATAATAAAACAAAAAATACAACAATAATAAATAAGCTGCAAAGCTTAAAGCATCAATCTAGTACGAATAATATCCAATTTGGAAAAAAAAAAATTATTTTTATCTTCTTCAAATAAGAATTTCAATTCAAAGAAATGAATGAAAACCAAATAGCATTTTTGTCATGAGAATAACCATTCAATCTTAGTGAACATAATATATACGGTGAAAATTGCATTTAGATGTAGATGCTAGAGAGACAATTTTTATTATCATATTTCCCCACACAATGAATCAAAAAACATGACATCAAATACAATCAAATCACACATGCACGCATGCACGCACGCGCGCACACACGCACGCGCGCGCGCACACACGCACACACACTTTAATTGACAATCATTTAATCTACGCACCACCAAAAAGTGGCTTATGCTCTCCTTATGTGCAACTAAAATGCAAAATACATTTACATCATGAATAAACACAATGAAGATAGAATATTTTCTTTCTTATATGTTGCCTACTTTTTAAAGCAGCTAAAGTAGGACATTATCACAGTCACCTGCAACTTGTTTCATAATCATTTTCCAAATAAACTATATACCTTCCGATTTTTCAACTTCAGACCCATATCCATAGATTTCTCCTGCAGAATTCTGATGTCTGAACTTATAGAACCAATCTCAGCCTGCCAAAATCATGTTTGTCACAATATATATATAATATATATATATATATATAATATAAAACAATATGTAGAGCATCAGCTGCATGGAGTGGATGGGCAGAAGTAAAGCATTAAGGACGAAGGGATCGTTTTTAATTAAGAAAATGTTTGTTTGTGGAAGGTGTGGGAGATAAGAAATGACATAACAACGTCTCTACTTCATAAGCTTATGTTTTGTTTTAAAAATTTTGCTTCTATGATGTAGTTCTCTTGATTTTATAGCTTTGCCTACATGTTGCAACTAACAATAAACTTTCCTATATCTTTAGGTAGTAGTTCCCAAGTCCTATTAAAATAATAAATAAAATCTCTTTTAGCATTGATGAATTTCATTATAAGTAAGATAATATCTCAAAAAAAAAAGTGAGTATCATAGTAACATCATAAAAAATAATAAATGAAACAAAAAATATGTTTGTGCAAGAATATTGAATACTTATGAAATTAGGAAACAAGTACAAATAATTTATTTATTCTAGATAACAATCAAAAGATTAACATTAAAGAAAATAACTACCAAATCATTTGACTTATTGAGAGACTATATTCTAATTTAAACATGTTGTATATATTTTTTTCTCTTAGTATAAACTTTAAATTTTTGGTGATCAGATCTCTAATCTTCAGCTCATTATTGTATCATCCAAAATAAACTCATGAATTATAATGTTAATCAGAAAAATAATAGATTACCCTCATAAAAAATATTACTCTTTTTAGATTCAACCTGATCTATACTAATAAACTAACAAATTCAAATATAATCAAAGAGTGATTATCTCATCCAACTAGATATCAAAGCGGGATGACAAATAAATAAATAAAATAATTATTCAAATGTATCTCAAAAGTTCTTATTCTTTATTATCCTGTAAAAAAATGAGGCATACTTAAAAAAATATAATGTTAATACTCATAAAAATTCTATTATATTCTAATAAAAAATACTTAAAATTTTTTTGGGTACTAAAATAACTAAAAAAGATACATCTTAAATCCTTTTATATCATCTTATCTAAATCTTCAAAATATAATAAAATAAATACTTATAAAAATTTTGGAAAGTAAGATAAACAATTTATCTCAAAGATAAAAAAATTTAAAGGTACAAAATGAAAAAAAAGAAAATATTTTATAAATAAAATAGTTGATAATTAATATCATATTTCTCCAAAATTATTTTGAAACTATTCTACCAAAAAAAAAATGTTAGAATAATCTCAATCAAATATTTAATTTTTTTCTATAATCTCATTTTATGAAAATGTGTCACTACGAAAAATTTAATATATATAATCTCATGATTCATATAGTAAGTATTAAAATTATCTGGTATATACTCTAATCTATTATCACTTATTTTATATTCTTATTAAATTTATTTCTAATTATTTTATGAAATAATTAACAAAATATGATCTAAAGTAAAAAATAATCAATTAAATCAGATATAATTATTAATAAACGCAATAATATACCTAGTATATAGAAACTTTCAACACTACAATAAAATCTTATTAGTTTGGCTTAGAGGTGTAAAATAGGTCATGATGGGCCGACTCGGCATAGTTTTAGACGACCAATCGAGCTATTGTGCCGGGCCAGGCATGACATTATTACTGTACCATCCATGGCCCGGCACAGTTTCTTTAAGGCCACAGGCCCGTAGGCACGGCTGGGTTTTTACCATGCTGGGTCAAGCCATTACGGGCGTGTTTAAAAATAAGTTTTTATTAAAAAATATATATATTTTTTATGTAGTTAAAAAATAGATAATATTTAAAAATAATTTTTAAATTGATAATTGTAAATTTTTAATAGTTTAAAAGTTTTTATTTTTTATGTTATTTATTTTAATTTTGTATTAATTAGTAGATTATTAGAATTATAATTTATATATGAAATAATAAAATATTAAATAATTAAAACTTAAATATGAATAAAAATTAAAATCAAATGAAAAAGTAATATCAAACAAAATGACAAATACAATATAAATAAAAATGAGTACTAATACATTGAAATAAAAAATCTAAATCAGGCATAACTCATAAGTATAAGATAAGTATTGCAATCCTGCAATCATCAACCATAAGGCATCAAGTGGCAACGAAATATCTTCAATCATCTATCATCATATCATTATCATCTTCAATCTCAATATCAAAATCATTATAATATAAATCATCATCAGCAATCAACTCATCCGCTTTCACTGCAATCCGAGTACCAGTATGATCTTAGATGCTTAAGCTCAAATCCTCCCAATCTTTCATGCATGCTAAAGCCTCAACAATATCTAGACATAATCTTGATCTCCTATTCAAAATCACATTCACTACAATAGAAAAATAGATTTCGATTACTATGCTCGATACCAGAGGAGTCAGTAATTTTTATATCATTTTATATAGCACAAAAAAGATGGACTCATATGATTTACACCACTGTAATATATTAATATTCTTAGTATCAAAATATGATAGGATTGAGTAGTAGACGATATCTAACTACCAAGACAGCTCGCTCCTATTCTATGGTCTACCCCATCATTTTTTCATCGCTAACTGAATGGAAAAATCATCTTTGAATATGGTATCCATATTTATACTCGAAGTCTCACTACTATTACCATCATACCTAATATCATAGTATATGAAAAGCTTACTCAACTTCTCATGAATGAACCCTTCAGATAGGTCATTGGGGTTCATGTACGAGAAAATATAAATCAAAATATTATCTATTTATTTCACTTTAACACTAGGGTCCCCATGCAAGCAGCTAGACAATAAAAAGATGAAATGATGGACCAATACTTTAAGTACTTGGTTTTCATTACTACAACTATATGACCATATGTCAAGTCAACTTGATACTTCATAAACATGCTACTAATATTACATATATATCCGAGTGCAATGCTAGTCGTCGGAGTATAAACCGACGAACACATGTTCGTCATGTCATAAAAATCTTCAAGAATTTCATAAATGAAATTCCGGTAACCCAGTCAGTATCATCAATAACAAATTTATCACTCTTACTAATGACGTAGTCGAATATCACTTATTCGTATCTAACACATAACACTAACATCAGATACGTGTAATTCCAACGATATTTCACATCAGATTGAAATTTTTTCTTAAAATTCATATATAAACAGAGATTACCAAACTCCAGTTATCAACGAGACATGCGAATGTATTTTAGAGAATTAAGTATATTTTTCAATGCAGAGAAGCACAACATCCTCATTCGTACAATCAAGTTAATCACACGACACATGTATCTGACGTAGAAAATCTTTCCTAATAGTCTATCTCTAATATTTCTAACAAATATGTTAATTACTACTCAATTATTAACTACGTTATCGAATGTGATATTAAAAATTTTATTTTAAATTTTATATTCTCTAAAAATTTTTATTATGCACTCAAAAATGACCGAACTATTATTAGGAAGAAAAATTTCAGAGAATACTAAAATTATTTTATTTAGAGTCTAAATTGAATCTACATAGTAGATGGTGAGACATGTATAAAATGCAGAGTTGCGACTTGTCTAGATATCGGACGTCACAGATACCACTCTACTAAATACCCTAAATTCATTAATTATTATTTATTTTTCTAACTTATTATATTTTAATATGTTATTCCTAAATGTAGACCTATAAATTCTACAATAAACAAACTAAAAATATGTCTGCATGATGTTAACTAATCTTTGATCTTCTAAATATTTAATTGGAAGACCTATCATTATGATAAGTTTGACCATGCCTTTTCTACCTAAAAAATTATAGTATATGAATGGGAATAAACTTTGAGATTGATCTGAATCAAGCCTCAAAAAATCCACTACTGAGTAAGATTTGCCTATGATCTAATGCACCATATTTTTTGGTGTATATTTTGGCATATCTCTTTAGGTGCCAGTCCCAAATACACTCTTACAAGTTAAAATTTTTTTATAATAATTATATTGTGTCGTATCTTCTTCCACACCCCTAACATTTTTTTTGTTTTATTATATTAAAGTGAATCCAAACTACAGAAGTCCTAATTTTTTATTTTTTAAATATTTTGGATCGAGACGACTAGAGAAATCAAAATTTCAGTAGTCTTAGACATTTGAGTAAGATTTTTATTTTCTAAATTTAAATTAATTTCATTAGTATTTATTATTTTTAAAATTTTTTTAGACAAGAGGATAATCTATAGAATAGAGAGAGAGAATATGAAATATTAAAATTTTTTAAAAATAAAATAGACTTAAGAGCTAACTAATTAAAAAAATAAAAATACCCGTAAAATAATGTAAAACAATTGCACCACAAATCCAAAATCTAATTCAAACACCAATCAAAACTAAGCACGAGTTATAAGTTTTGAGGGGCCAAGCTAAAATCTCGAGAGAGAATTTTAGAAGAGAGATTTGAGAGAAAATAAAATTTTATATTTTTAAAAAACATAAATATTAGAGATGGGGGGAGGGTTTTATAGAATCATAATATGATTTTTTTTTAAAAGTTATTTTTTGATTTTTTAATTATTCTTTTGGGGCATAATCTTGTGGGCAGTCAGATTCTACCCCTTAGCCATTGGAGTCAAAATCCAATGGGTTAAATTCAAATTATGTATTTTTTTCAATTTTTACCATTGGGTTGGGTATTTGGGGGAGGGGGGGGGGGGGTGAACTCAGACCTGAATCAAAAAAACCATGGGTTCGGATTTGGGCCCATAGCACAGAAAAATATGTTGGATCCGTTGGAGCTATAGGCACGGACAATTTCTCGGCTCATGCCGAGATACCATGCCCATGGACCTAGGTACCGAGCAGTGCCTGGCCCAGCAAGAGGCCTAGTTGGCCTCAGCATGGCACGACACGACTCATGTTGGGAGCAGGCCTAGCACATGCACGAGCATGGAAAATTCCCATGCCAGGCCAAGCATGACAGAATCGTGTCATGCCTCATGCCGGGCCGACCCGGCTTACCTGACACCTCTAGTTTGGCCAATGAAATAACCTACAATAAAAAATATATATACAATCAACTCTCTTCAATCCCAAAGAAAATCATCCTCAAAATTATCTAATCATAAAAACAAATATACAATCAACTACATATTTCTTGTTGCTTTAATCAAACACTATTATTGCACGAACAAATAATCATACTTAAGTTCTCAAATTTGCTAAGGTCAATTTTTCTTTTTAGAACCCTTAATTTGGCTAAAGGGAGTACTTTATTTTTTTTTTTTGTCATTACTCTCTAATTCAATCATTGGAGAATTTTGTTATTCCCATTAATTAGCTAGTAGAGCATATTTTGTTTATCTTATATTTTTCATGTTTTACTATTTTCCCCAATTTCAACTAAGAGATTACTAGCACAATTGAATGTAGTTCAAATTGTTTAATAACTATAATTTGATTATAGTTTAAATTGGTTTAAATTTCAATTGATTCATGATTTGATTTTTGTTCAAATTATTTTAAATTTTATCTAGTTTATATTTTAGTTTATGTTCAAACTGATTTAGTTTTTAATTATTTAATGATTTAATTCTAATTCAAACTGACTAATGATTATTATTTAGTTCTAATTCAAACAAAATTATGATTTATAAAAAATATTTATCCTTTTATACTCTAGCTTAAAAGAAAGTATTGATGTTTTTAAACTTTACATGCTAAAGTTTAAATTTTTTTCTCATCTTTACTTTATATTAATTTATGATTTGGTGGAAGCACCCATGTTTACTTCCCCAATCAATATGCAATCTTTATAAAGGTATTTCATGTATGCCATTCTATAATTTTAAGAAGTCAAATTCAATTAAGTTTTATATTAAGATTTATTATTTTCTGGTTTTAAATGTGTAAAGACTTGGTTTTTCTTGTATTAATTGAATTGCTTGATGAATTAATTCTAATTTAAAATTCAAAGACTCATTTGGCAATGAGTACAAGCATATCATATCAAGAAGTTGTTTCATTTGTTCTACACTCAAAAAAATTTAAAGTTTAAAGACTCATTTTTTATATTTTAAGCTTTACTTTACCTCGATTAGAAAATTTTGTAAAAGTTATATAGCTAGCCGAGTAAATTATATAAAGTGGGTAGTGATGTACTTAAACTCTCTAATTCCCTATTGTCTTAGTTTATTAGCTATGAATTATTTTATATATTTGTGTCATTTGAAATAAATAAAAATTATTACTAATTTACATGAGAATTTGCATGTCATGTGTGGGAGGAAAAAGCTAAAACTAGCTTCATCTTGATGGATTGCCACGTTACAAATGTATAAGAATCAACATGCGGTCATTTTTGATTGGCACACCATGGATTGTCACAAGGTAGGCCAACAAAAAATATATCGCATCGAGAACGTAAGACCGCCCCATGGTGCACCCATGGTGTACCAACCTTAAACACAACACACGCACACAAACAACACACGCACACTATTTTTACTCAAATCCACACACATGCACCAAGATACTTCACAGTAACCCAAATTGTACTCATCATAGCATGCACATGCCTTCTGTGAGCCATAACCATTGACATGGTGGGGCAACATAGAAAGAAAATGGAGGAAACTTTCTTTGCAACTTCATTTTCGACCAAACATCATGCAAGGGCATGCATTTTTGCAAGCAGCGCACACGCGCATGCATTGTTGCAAGCAGCGCACACGCGCATGCATTGTTGCAAGCAGCGCACACGTGCGTTGCTCCATTACAATATATGTGTTATCTCTCCCCATAGAAACCCTATAGTTTGTACTCCCAGAGAAGATGACTTTGATACCATAATAACATTAATGTAAAAACAATCCACACAATACCAATAGAACTCACACACATATGCATAAGGGTATGCCCTTATGTAATGAAGAAAATGAATCAGAATAGCCAACAAGTCAAGTACTTCTATCCATAATGAAAAATATAAATAGCAAAAAATAAAAACAACCCATAAACCAAAAGCAAGTTTAAACTACAACTACAACACTCTATTAAAAAATTACAAATAAACTTGGAAAAAAAACTACCTGAAAACCACCTAGAAGAGTTTCCATTTGTGACAAGATGACATCACAATCACGTATTTGTTCGTGAAGAAAAACCAGATTGTCACTTTCCTTTATATAATCCTACAATTACACAAAAAGAAACTTCTGCAAGCATATTACGGAATAAGAAAGCCAAAACAAGATAATTTACATTAATGAGAGCCAAGAACATAAATGGAAGAACAATGGGTGACTAAAAGAACATGCACCTGAATAGCATCTAGTTCAACTTGCCTCAAGTTGTTCTCCACACCTTTTGTATAGTCTCTTAGTTTTTTGCTATCGGACAATATGCTTATAACTACCTACAAGAAACAGAAAATGAAAAAAAAAAGATAAGTTATAATTTTATAGAACTAAAAATATTATAATTTGATTGTTGATAAAGATAAATATTATATAGAACTAAAAATTAAAATTTTCATTATATTGTAGTATGTCAGCCATGACTGACGATAATAGGTAAGTTACGAAACATATTCATGTGGTATATATGAATGAAGAAATAACCCTTCTAAATTTTATACAGGAGATAAACTTATATATAAAAACTAAAGATATATATAAATTTAATTCTTATAAATATGATACTTACGAAATCAAAAGTACAAATAAACTTACAATTAATTTATTATGAATATTTTATAAGAATTGATCTCTAGAAATATAAAAGTAAAAAATAATTTGTAACCTATGAATTTTATCATAATATGAGAGTAGTACATCTATCGTGATAGATAATGATAGATAAGTTATGGTCGCATACAAGATGAGACACTTCATATGTTAGTGATAGCTCTATAAATCAATTCCTCTTGTATGATTTTTATATGTATGATTTATTAAAAATATATAATAATTATCACAAATATAATACTTATAAAGTAAAAAAAATATAAATATACTTATTATTAAATCATATTATGTTCATAGCACATTAAATATCAAAGAATAAAAATATATATCTAAAATAATCATCAAGAATAATTAATACAATGCCTAAAATAAATAAATAAATATGTAGATGACTCATGAACATAATAATATATAACTTTGATGAAAAAATACCAAATGTACAACTATAAGAAAATCATCATTGATAGTACAATTCAAGGATGACAGCCAACTTATATGCAAAGAGGACACTAAGTATTTTCTCATATAGAATAATTTTATTACTCCATATGAGATTAATATCTAGACTTAGATTTATTTTATTACTTCTAAGACTCATATACTTACAAAATTATGTTAGATAAGAATTAATCACCTAATAAAATTGAAGGACCATATCATTTAATGATGAGTCTTGACACCATTACAAAATCAAAACAACATGCAACACAAGAATTTTTTAGATGAATACTCACTTCAATACTATTCTCACTCAAATAATTTTAACTTTAAAATTCTAATAAAATCTGATATTAATATTTATCTAATAACATAATTATAAAAAAAAAATATACGCGTAACAAGGTTATGTATCAAAATTATAATGATTTTCCCAAACAAGAAATATGAATAAAGTTAGCAAGCATTATTTTGTTGGGTTTTCACGTTACAGCTAATACACAAACTATAAACTAAAGCATGTTGCTGCCACTTAAATGCAATTAAACTACAAGATAAGAAGTAATAAACTACAACACAACAAGTCTTGACACCCTTACACCGTCTTTAATTATTTTCTCCAACATTTAAGATCAGCCCTCTGAAAATTTCACAGCAAAATTATCTAAAACATGTTAACAACAGCATGGCATGGACTAGGTGAGAAAAAATTGTCAACCCACGATAAATGAAAATGCAGCTACATGAGGAATGTATTCTGGGGGGGGGGAGGTGCGTGTTTAAAGTAAAAAGAATACTCAAGGCGCCTACTTCATCATCCTTGCATTCTTCCAATTCCTCCTGGAGTCCTTCCAGGGATACATCATCCATATTTAATGAGAAATCAGATTCCGCGGAGCAGAGGCTCGAATCACCAGTCCTGTGCCTCAAATCATCTAAAATCTGATTATCAGCGGGGAAGGAACCCAAATGCCGGAATAGACGATCGACGCCGGAACCCGACAAGCATCTTACTTCGCGCGCCATTTTGCAAGCCAACGCCGAGTCGCGGAGTTAAGTACCGGCCTCTTAAGTGTTCCTGGTCGAGCTGGATCCCCTTCCTCTTCCTGGAAAATGGAGACACCCCCATCGTCAACAAAATTTAGACAAGTAGATTTATTATTTTGGATTTTTATTTCTAAAATTCTTTTATCACACAAATATTATCGGGATCTTTATGTTTTGATGCATCATTAACACAATATTTGAAAAAAAAAATTTTAAAAAAAAAGAGTAACAAAAGATTCAAATTACAAAATAATAAAGTCTCGACTCTTGGTACAGTAAAACATAAATCAGACTCAAAAAAAAAAATTTATGTTTCGGTATATCAAAATCAAAATAATTAAGTTTTGGTATACTAAAACATAAATAATTAAGCAAATGTACACCAAACTCAAAAATAAATAAGTTTTGATGTACTAAAATGCACCAATACGATTTTACCCCTCAAAAAGAAAATTTTAATATAAGTTTTAAATTCAGAAACCATTTAAGTTTATATAAAAAATTTAGTAAATTAAATTTGACGATAATGTGATTCGAATCAATATCTTTATAAATGCAAAATAATATTTTGTCACCCCAACACTTGTAACAAATTAATTAGCATAAAATTAAGATAAATATTTATATCGACATACAATAATAGAATTATATATAAATATATGTAGATATGTCTATATATAGATAGATATATATATATATATATATATATAAAATCTATCTATATCCATATATCTAGATAGGCATGTATATATATACATTAAGATATACACATATGTGTGTGATAATGCGTGTGTATCAAGACAGATAATTGTTGTATTTGTTTCTGTACGTGTGCATATATATATATAAATATAAACATATATGTGTGTGTGTGTGTGTGTATATATATATATATATATCTCTCTATATATCTAGACACATAAATATTGTTATGTTTATGTGTGTGTCTATAAATACATATAAATATTTATTTATTTATCTAAACACATAATTATTGTGTGTGTGTGTGTATATATATATATATAAATATAAACATTTTATATATGTTTATATATAATTTTATTACTGTATGTTAATATATATATATATATATATATATCTTAATTATATGATAATTAATTTGTTGTATGTGTTGGGGTAACAAAATTCGATAAACTAATTTCTGAATAAGAAAACCTAATTTTAAATTTTCTTTAGATATTTGAGAAACAAAATTAAATTAATATATTTTAGTGCAACAAAACTTAATTATTTTCGAGTTTGGTATATCTTTTAATTATTTGGGTTTTAGTGCCCCTAAACTAAATAAGTTTGATTTTTGGGGTAAAAAAAAATACAAATTTTACTATTATTAAGTGAATACTTTTCAAGTGATCACTTTTAGTGTGAAAATATATTTTTTAAAATTTTGGGTAAATTATTTAAAGGAGTACAAATCTAAAATATTTATGTTTTGGTACAATTTTATATTAATAGAGTAATAAAATAAAAAACCTATATATATATATATATATATATATATATATATATATATATGAAAAAAATTAAGTTGTTCAAAAAATAATATGAACATTATTTTTGAAAATATTGTTAATATATATACATACATATATACACATATCATGTGTTGGGTTAACCATGCATTGTGTTGGGCCAGGTACAATCCATGTGCATGTCCCATTGGCATGGTCCACATGAATCATAGTGACAATGTATTGAAAAGTCATAAGTCACAATCAATTTTTTTATTATATCTGATCTTGGAAAAAAATAAAAAATAAAAAAAAATCAATTTTTTAATTATATTTTGTAGATGTTAGATTTCATTCCTATGGATATACGGGAGAAATTCAATGAGTGTTAGATTTTTGCCAATTATAATTATAAATCAAAATTAAAAAAATAAAATAAAAAAAGATATAACTTTAAAATACTTTTTTTTATAAATATACAATAAAAATTTATTAATATTCATCAATTTTTTTTTTCTCCTCTCCTCTCCTCTATCTCATTTTATAATTCATTAATTCATTTTTCGATTTACATAATTTCTTTTTAATTTCTCATCTCTCCTCTTTTCTATTATGTTTTGCTCTCTTTTATAGGCTTTAGCCTATGGGCTAGTCACTTTAGAAAAAGAGGTGAGCTGCAACTCTTGCTCAAATAAAATTATGTACATATACTATTATAGTATATATTTATTTTTTGTTTATTAATTATGCGATGATTAATAATTTATAAAAATTTTATAGTTTACAATTTATAAAAATTTAAAATTATTAATAGAATAAATAAATTACAAATAGTGATTATAATGATAATAATTTTGACCTACACATAGATAATAAAGACAATCCAACCGTAATGTCCAATTCTTAAATTAGGTTTTCTCCAATGATCTCGACATATTTACCTAAAAATTATAAAACTAAGCAAACTTTAATAGGCTGGACTAACTCTAATATAATAAAACATAAAAATTTTAGAGGTATAAAAAAAATCAACATAATACATATATACTGTGAAAAATATATATATATGTTAGAATATTAGTGGCATTGGTCATCTTAATAGGTATGCAGATCAATCTTCTAAAAAAAATATGGTGCATTAGATCTCAGGTAAACCCATTTGTTCAGTTGGGCCATCGAAGTTGAATCAACTTCAGCCTTTTTATGGTAAATCCATGATGGATTTATCATATATGAGTTTATGACCAAAATCTTTAGAGAACATGACATTCAAAAAAAAAATTTCACAATAGGTATATATGTCACATAATTAATTTAATAGCACAAATGAAAATGAAAATTGTCTCCCACATTAGAAAGAATAAAAAATTTACTAAAATATCTTATGATGCCCAGCAAATAACAAGATTGAGTAGTCTATGTGCACGTATATATACCCTCTCACCACTTACATTACACTTAGGAGGTGCGTATGCGATATCAGTAGAATATTTAGCAAGTATAAAGGACACCTTGCATTTAGTGTCATGATTGTTGAGTAGAGGTGTCAACTGGGCCGGGCCGACCCGGGCCGTCCCGGCACGATTCGACTGTGTCTGGGTCGGCCCGGCACGGGAATTTCCCGTGCCCGGGCTTGTGCCGTGCTGAGGCCAACCGGGCCTAATGCCGTGCCTGGCTCGGCACGGTACCGTGCATAAATCAATTTTTTTAAAAAAATTAGGGTTACAGGGATGCCGAAACCCTAATTTTTTTTTAAAATTAGGGTTTTGGGCGTGCCGAAACCCTAATTTTTTTTAATTAGGGTTTTGGTCACACCGAAACGCTAATTTTTTTTAATGTAGAGTTCGGCTCGACCGGGCCGAACCCAGCGGATCGTGCAGCGTGTTCGTGTCGGGTTGAACCCCACAAAATCGTGCCAGGCCAGGCATGATAAGGTATAGTAACCGTGCCGTGCCTGGCCCAGCACAAAATCACGTCGGGCCTGAAAAAAATGGGCAGGGCCGGCCCGACATGTCCCGTTTGACCTCTACTATTGAGAAGGAAACTAAGTTTTTAAAATACTATATTTTCAATTCAACTCTATTTTACTTGACTGCCTATATGAATTATAGGATCAAAGAGGAAAGTATAAAAAATATAATAAGATACATATTCACCTGCATGAACCAAGCATATGAACCCGAAGGTCTTATTCACAAAAAATTAACTAACATGTTTGTGTTTTACGATACTATTTATGAAAGTTTTAGTGAGACTTCGAGTAGGAACTTAGATACCATATCTGAGGATGATGTCATTTCCATCCGGTTAACTAAGAAAAATGATGAGATGGTCTGTCGAATAGGAGTGAGCTGACTCGGATAATTAGATAGCAATTACTTAGAGGTGTCAACCGGGCCGGGCCGGGCCGGCCCGGCACGAGGCATGGCACGGTTCAGCCGTGCTCGGGTTAGGCACGAGCCGTGCCGTGCATGGCCTGTGCCATGTTGTGCTTGACCCGGCACGGTTCGGCCCACGGCACGGCACACCTGCACGAGTTTGTCCCGTGCCGGGTGTCCCGTGAGCCCGACCCCACGATGGCACTCCCGCAAAAAAGACAGCGGGTCGGGTCGAATTAGACCCGACCCGCTGTCCCCCCGAATCCCGACCCGTACGGACATGCAAGCCCGAGCGGGCCAGGCAAGGCACGGCACGGCCAACTGTGCCTGCGGGCCGTGCCGGGCCGACTATTTTAAACAGTGCTGGGCCAGGCACGGCGACACGCTCGTGCTCAAAAAATTCGGGTCGGGCAGGGCCAGCCCGGCCCATTTGACACATCTATAATTACTAATTCATTCAGTTATTTAAGATGACATATGATCTACTGACCCATCCGATTTCTTGCTTAGCATTGAAGTTTGTTTTTCTGTGGCTGCTAATGTTATTTCAGATAGGAGATCAAGTTTGCAACCATATATCATAGTACTTATATGCTTGAAGAACTGAGAATATTAAAGGTTAGACATTCATGATAAAACAAAAGAGTTGTTACCAGATAATGACTCATGAGACAATAAGGACCGGTGATGATCTGCAACTACACTGCCATAATAAAGATACCGACTGATGACTCATGCGATTGCAATCATATTTTATTTAATTTAGTTTTAGCTTATGTTATGTATCATATTTTAGATTGTACATTTTTCATATAATATTTTGCGTTGAATGTAAAATATTTATTTTGATTATTAATTTTATTTATTAAAATTACCAATACATTGTATTTTTTAATTATATTATTTTGATATGTATAAAATTTTAAATTAATATATAATTCAAATTTCAAAAATTTTAATAAGTTATTTAGGCAGCTCATAAATGAATGGCACTACTCGGCACAAAAGTGTCCGGTTGTAGCCTAATTGAGTATGACACGACACAATCGACACATCAAAGTATTATTAAAGAATTACTCTCATTAATGAAGTGGATCTTCACCACTTGCCAACTTTATATTCATACACGACAATTTAATAATTTTCATATAAACTAATAATTTTCTAGTCTTTACCAATTTAAAAACTTAAATAAACTAATAAAATTTACAAATTGTTTAAAGCTTAGAATTATTAAACTTTTTAGTTTTAAAATTTGTAAAAAAATTATAATTCTATCCTTTTATATTCTTTCATATTTTTTTTCTTTGTTTTTTATTTTATAATTTTTGAAAAATTAAAACATATTGATACATGGCAATTCTTGAAATTTTTTATATTTCACATACTTTCATATACACATTTTTTTTACAATTTTATCATTTTCATAGTAAGAATTTAATAATAATTAATAATTTTATATTTTTAATATTTTATAAGTTATACAATTTCTAATTTTTAATTATATAATTTCTCATTTATTTTCTTATAATTTATTTTGTTGTAATACCATATATTTTGTCGACATATTAGTTATAATCTATGTTAGAAAATCAATGAATTTGAAATATTTTATATAAATTTTACATTTGAGATTCAAACAAAGTATAATAATAGGAAGTTTAAGTTTTGATAGGAAGATTATAGTCCATTATTATTAGTACATGGAAAATAATATAAAACATTATTATCATTATTATCATTGTCATTATTATTATTATTATTATTATTATTTCACTCACCATAATTACTATTATACTCTTATACCAATAAAAAAAATGTTCCCCTCATCATTTAAAAAATAACCAATTTTTTTTTTTACAAATACAACATATCGCTATATATGCATCATGGTACACACTATATATGAGAGGCAGAAAACAGGCTAGCCCAACCTATTCGGGCCACAATAAAAAATGGGCCAGTCCAATCCTACTCAATTGTGGGCCAAAAGGGCCAAAACAGGATAAAAGCCCAAAAAAAGCAAAAACCAAATAACTATTATTTTTATATAGAAAATAACTATCTGATTACATACTCTTCAATTATACATATTTCATATTTAAAAAAAAATTACATATAATAACAAAATTACATAATCATATTCACCAATAATGAGAAATTAGATAAAGATGAAGAAAGAATTTAGGGTTACCTAGAATCTAATTATCCAACCATTCTATTCTTATGGTTAAAAAAACAATAATAAAATAAAAATGAGCCATGTGGCCAAGCCCAGCCAGACCCAACTTGGACCACATAAGCCTATTTGGAACTGGCGAGACAGCCCAAGTTCATTTTGGGCCTAGTTGGGACTGGGCCAAACAGCCCTAGTTCTTTTTTTGGCCTATCAGAGCTGGGCCAAACAGCCCAACTTAATAATTTTCACAATTTCACCATGAAATCGGATTCCCCTCAATTCGACCTCTAGATAAGTCCATTCAGACTAGCCCTCACCCAGGCTAGCCTAGCTCATCTAGGCCAGAACCGACTGACCGAGCAGGCTAGCCTAGGCCATCTACAGGACAGGAGAAACAAAATTTCAGAAATGCCAGCCATTGGAGCGCCAAAATTTCTGAGCATTTTCATGGCGGCGAGCTTCTTTGATCTTCAAAAACAGCTTATAAGCCACTTCTACCTTATTTAGAGCAAGCAACTTGTTGCTTAATTTGCTACAGATGAGCCTGCTCGGGCAGAAGCCCCTGCGCATGGATTCCTCCATCACAAGGACGGAGTTTTCCAGCTGCCCAGTGTTGCAGAGCCCATTAATAACGCACTCATACACCTCCATATCTGTACAGTGACCATCTTCTTCCATCTCCTTCCACACTGTGAACATGATTCCACATTTTCCAAATCTCGAAAGCCTGTTTAACAGCAACTTATATGCTTTCGCTGATACCTTGCACTTAAATTTTCTCGCCTTCTTGTACAACTGCAATGCAGCATGGGGTGGGCCAAAGCAACACAGAGGTTCTATAAAACAAGTTAGGGTTCCTGGCCTGAGGCAAATCCCTCTGTCGAGCATTTCATCAAACAGTTCTAGTGCATCTGCAATTCTTCGTTCTCTGATCAGAGCAGAAATCAGTTTGGCGTAAGTATCATGGTCTGGATCACAGTGATGGCTCAGCATGTGCCTGTAATGATCCACGGTCTTATCTAAATCTCCTATTGAAATGAAGTTGTTGATCATGGCGTTGTGAACAGTGGTGTCTGCCACCAGGCCTTTCTCTTCGAGATGATGGAGAATTTCAATGGCGTCGTCTACCCTCCTGGCTCTTCCCAAACACTCTATCAGGCAACTATAGGTGAGACAATCAGGAGCAAATCCATCTTCTTCCATGGCTTCCATGATTCTTTCTGTTTCATCAACTCTGCCATGTCGACTAAATCCCCTAATCAATATATCGTATGTCATTTTGTCTAGCCCCGCCTTCATCTTCCTCCCGACTCTGTTAAACCACGAACATGCAGCGCCTACATGAGACCTATCGCACAAGCTCTTCAGTATCACATTCACGCACTCTGCATTGAATCCGAACCCTAATTCCTTCAGCTCGTCAAACAAACTGATAACTCTCCTCACTCTACCAGCCTTTGCTAATCCATCTGCTATAATCGATAATGTTTCCAAATTAGGGTTTATGTCATGCGCTGGTAAATTCCACAACACCTCCATCATAATCTCCACGAATTTCCTTCTCCCCAATGCTCTCAAGAGTAAATTATAACAACAAATGCAATCGTTTTGTTGTTTCAGCCGCGGATCATGCTTGACAGCCCATTCGAAGAACAAAACCATGGCTCCGCCTCCTAGGTTTCCGCGATTCAACACTTCCGCGACAACTTCTGTACTCAATTCCACTCCGGTGTCTGATAATGCGCGCTCAATCGCAAATTTTCCATTTAGGTTCTGAAGAAACACTCCCCTCAATTTCTCGGCCGGCGTCAAAATCACGTCTGCCACCGATTTTCCACCTGCGTCTCTGTCTGAATGAGGCCCATCGAGATGACGCTGAGTGGAGCAGCAACTGTTCGAACGGATCGGTAACAAATTGGAGAGTTCTTGGAGAACTGAACCTTCATCGATTCCGCTTACTGTTTTTGTGATGCTTAGATATCGCGGAGACACACGTGCGCGATACAGCACAGGCATGCAACTCTGCAACTTGTTCAAACACGTAAATAAATTTACATACTGCTTAAAGCGAATCGCCATGAAAACACCGTGCCAATGCTATCCTTTGACTCGGATGAAGACGATCTTGGCGTGACATCGACGCAGTAACAGATCGATACTGCAAAATTTCATTTTTTCAAAAAAAAAAAAAAAAAACAAATTAAAAAATATGTTTATTCGAACAAATTCTAGATCAAATACAATTCCATAATTCTGTTCTTCCATGGTAACTAGTAGCAGAACACACTCTTTCTTCCTAAAAGGATTGCAGTTTTCTGAAGCTAATGCTGTCTGATTCAATTAGAAAATCAAATGAAGTGAATGAATAAGGAAGGAGCAGGACGCCCATCTCCCTGCCTGCATTTTCCAGTGGACTTACAACTGGCACCACCTGTGAACCGTAAGAACATTTCTCGTCATATATAGAGCTTCTGAATGTTGTAAGTACAGTGGTGAAGATGACTACCATCTTAATGAACTTCTAAATGTTTATCTACATAACCAAACCCTAACCCTAACCCAAGTAGATGGGTCCAAATGGCCACGGTGTCTTGGCACTTGTGCCACAAAAGATGTGTCCAATCAGCCGACCCTTGTGGGCTGATTTCGGTCGGGCTGGCCAACACAGGCTAGTCTGGAATGAACAAGATATGCCTTGACATAGCCCAAGCTAGCCTAGAAAGAACCCAGGTTAGCCTAGGTTGGAGTTGTGCTGGTGCGGGGCCGTGGTGGGTTTGGCACAGCTGACCCAACCCAGACTGGCACAATCCAACACGACTCGGGCAATCGGCAAGCAAGCAAGCCATGCCAAATTGTCATTTTTTGAAAAACTATATCAAATGAACTTCAACTCTTTCTAGGGTATATGCTAAAAAATTAATAGAAGATGACATCTGATTGATAAGATAGATTATAATTAAAATTATATATTTTCAAAAATATTTTAAAATACTTTTTCTACGTAGGAGAATTCATAATATTTTAATTAAATATATATTATATATTTCAACATCATTCTATTAGAATGTGTCAGAGTTGAAAGTATATTATATAATCTTATGATCTATATAATAAGTATTAAATCAGTTTAACATATATTCTAATATATTATTATTTTTAAATTTTTTAATATTTTTATTAATTTTATTTTTTATTATTGTATTAAAAAAATAAAAAATAAAAACTTATGACTTATCTTCGAATTAGATGTGTCAAACGGGCTAGACACGGTAACCGTGCCTAGCCCGGCACGGTTTAAAATAGCCGGGCCCGGCACGGCCCGCAGGCACGGCGGGCCGTGCCGTGCCTTGCATGTCCGCTTGGGCTTGCATGTCCGTACGGGTCGGGATTCGGGAGGGGGGGGGGACCTCGGGTCGGGTCGAATCAGACCCGACCCGCGGTCTTTTTTGCGAAAGGGGTCATCGTGGGGTCGGGCTCACGGGACACTCGGCACGCGACAAACCCGTGCCGGTGTGCCGTGCCGCGGGCCGAACAGTGCCGGGCCAGGCACGGCATGGCACGGCTCGTGCCTAACCCGGGCACGGAATTTTTCTGTGTTGAGCCAGCCCAGGCACGGCTGAACCGTGCCGTGCCTCGTGCCGGTTGACACCTCTACTTGGAATAAATATATTCATGTATATTATGAACAGTCATTAACAAAAATAATTAGATACCTAAATCTCTTTGTAGTAGCATCTCTAGAAGGTTCTCAATGTCTGAGCATATTAGTTCGAATAAATCTCTACTCAAGCTAGATTAGTATGTAAGATATAAAGCTCTTGTAATTTTTCCTAGCTGATATCTCATATTCCATGTTCTAAATATTGTTATAACTTGGATAAAGTATTCTCAGTTTGACCAGTAATAAATAATCAATTTTGAAAAATATAAGTAGATTATTTGACATCCTCAAAAGTTTAAAAGGATATCTTATCGTAGAACAAATAATATATAATATATCATATTCAATCCCAAATAGAATCTTCTTCATTCTCTTGATCCTACAAATAAATATTAATAAAAATAAAAAAATAAGATAATTATTGAATTATCTCGAAAAATAAATCACAGAGAATGAATTAATATAACATTTTGAAATAAGCAAGAAACGAAAAAAATAACAAACTCAAACTAGATACTACCATATCGAATAACTTTCAAATGATTGTTATTTGAAATAATAATATTTCCTGAGTAAAAAAAATAATATAATAAATAAGATACAAATATTGATAATATGAAAAAAATATAAGTTTGCTATCTCAAATCACTCTCAAAAATTTATCATTGATCAAAATAATATTTTTAAAATTTGAAAAAAATATAATAAATAAGATATAGTTACTAATAATATGAGTATTAACTCATGTGTCGATAATTAGATGCGTTTAAACCATCACTAATGCATTGAATCTCATAAAAACTCTAAATTTAAATGTGTTTTGTCGCGATCATAACTAAGATGATTGGTTAATGTGAAAATTTGTCATATGCATCTACCCTGAGATTAGTAAGGGAGGATTGAGGGGAGGGATAATTTTTTTAAAAAAAAACTCGTGTGTAGAAATCTATACACCAAATACATTTATAAAATTATACCTACTTAGTTTTTTATTAATTATAATTATAATTTTTGTTTTTTTATAATTTGCCGAAATCCTAATTGTGAAATTTATGAAATTATACACTTAAGATGAAATCTATACATCGAATACATTTATAGAACAAGTAAAACTGATTGATACAATCCACATATCAAATTCTCTCATCTAGGATATAATATACAATAATTTTCTAAGAATTTCTTTTTTTATAATTTAATGTGATATAAGATCATGAAATTGAGATTCATATAACTCTCCCTGTATAAATAGAGATTCATATAACTTAATTTATTCCAAAATTTAATAATTATTTATAATTTTAAATTTTCTCTAAAATTTCTCTCTCTTATTTGTGTCATGCATGTAATTCTCTTATGTGAGATAAAAATAGACAGATTAAGACACAATTAGTGTGATTCCTAGTCTAAGATTGCATGTAACTACTAACTACCCTAAAACTTATGTTCCATAATAGACAGTTCCATCACTTTTCATCTAAGAGTGATAGGACTGTATTTCGAGACTCATCAGACACAGTCTTTATAATTTTCAAAGGTAAAACTGTCGAGAAATTCACCTCTCTTAAATCTCATACTAAACTGATATATTGTGCACTGGGCATGATATTTATATATTCAAAACTAATATCAAATATTCGCACATAATAATTAAATTTGAATATTTGATATAAATATATGTGAACTCTATAAAACTACAAAAATTAAAATTTTATGTTTATTTAGTTTATTTATTATATAATTTATCAATAATGATAAAAAAGCAGATAGCAAGAAAAAAAATAATACTACCTTTTGTGGATCGTGGAATGTATTCTCGTCCATAGGATCAATTGAAGTGAGCGTGGTCCTTGTCGACCCAAACATTGTGT
The DNA here is from genome assembly GCA_029783825.1 of Sapria himalayana. Classification (NCBI taxonomy): domain Eukaryota; kingdom Viridiplantae; phylum Streptophyta; class Magnoliopsida; order Malpighiales; family Rafflesiaceae; genus Sapria; species Sapria himalayana. The sequence goes on along the minus strand of JAREIK010016312.1, from coordinate 208,132 downwards.
CCATCCCCAATCCAAAGATAGAAATATTAAGCAGCACTCTAACACTCCCAAAATTTACCACCTGAAAAAATGAAACCATATGGTAAATTTTATTATGAACAACATAAATCAAAAAAAAAAAACAGTCGCCCGAAGGTCTGACCTTTATTTTCAGGTAGTTTTCATCACCGACAGACTCTTTCCAGGTGATTGCAGAAGCCACCAATGAAGAGGAGAAATTCGTTACGAGGGTAACATTCAGAAGAGCTGCTCCGCTTGATGCGGCAAATTCCTTTTGTATCCAGTAGCTAGGAGTTCCATAAAGCTGTGAGGCATTGAAGACAATTGCATCTGGGTTCCACCTTCACGAAAAGAGCTCTCCCCACTTAAAACGCACAATTCAGTACCATACATACACATAGCACACCCAATAGAGAAAACTCTTTTTTTTTATAAGACTTTTTCATGGATACGAGCAGCACAAACCCTAGCCATACCGTCTATCATTTGCATTCGCTAAGAGCGGCGCATAACTTATCATCTCCACAACGTCACTGAAATAGGAAAAAAAAAAAAAACACATGGGTATTAAATTTCATGTAATAAAATAAATAAATAAATAAATTTAATGTATTAAATTATCCCAAGATATGACTTGTAAATAAAAAAAAATAAATTTTATTCTCATTAATAAAAAGCATAGCATGAGTTTAAATATGAAAATCGAAATTGATTGGAACACTCTCATTATACTAAATATTACTACTTACTACTAAGCGTGGGATCTGATAGAAATTAATATATTGACAATTTTATCCCTAAAAATCAAAAAAATTAAATCTGATAAATCTCAAATCTGAGTTCAATTGCCCTTAGATGAATATATTTGTCATCATATTAAGACATGATTTATATATCATAACAAATATATAAAATAAAAAATATAAATAATACAACAAAAAAACCCAGTTAACTTGAAATAGAACTATTTTACTGATAAAATTTAAAAGAATAAAATGTAAGTCAACTATCTCAAGCTTTTCTAGGCATGGATCCTAATTAGGACTTGCATAGACTAAAAAATTTGAATTCAACCCTAATTCAATTTCGCAAAAATTATGGTGTTCCCTCTCTTCTCTCACTATCATTTACTGGGACAGTCAGGTAACGAAATATATAACATTTGATTTAGTATTTCACGAGCAGACAAAATTCATATAGATCAAATACTTATTTTTCATAGAGAAAATTCACGATAAGACTATTAATAAAATATATATTACAGAAATAAAACATCCAATAGATAACTTGAGTGGGGGATATTGTAATTTTTATTTTATATATTTTTTTATATTTTATTTTATACTTTTGATATAAAGATCATACCTATGAGCTGCCCTAATTATTTTTATCTATTATATAATAATATTTAATATATGATTTGATTATTGAGCATGATTATTTGTCATATTATGTTACATGACATGAAATCCAACAAATACTTATCACATTGGCTTTGATTGGGATGAGTCGGGTCAAGTCAACTTGATGGCACTGCAATTTTTATCTAATTCAATTTTTATCTAATTCAATTTCCGTGTCGTGCCGGCCTAGCCACTAGAGGTGTCAACCGGGCCGGGCCGGACCGGTTGACACCTCTAGTGGCATCACACGGCCATGGAAGGAACTTCCACCCACTTCCACCCCAAAAGTAGCACATCTAGCTGAACTTCCACTTCTAGTAGGCAAACACCTATTACGCACTACTAGACAATAATCAGCACCTCTTGTGATCTGGAGGAACACACATCTCATAAGTGGATCCTCCTAATTGCATCTTCATTCACCATAGTTTCATCAGTTACTGTACATCTTTAGGAGAGATACACTTTTAGCCACCAAGATCGATAAAAGGCAACACATTGTTGAGGGTCTTTCGTCCCACCTTAGATACTTTTTGTCACGGGCATATTTTGTCCATGCGACAGTGCAGCCCATGTAGCAATCTCAGATATCCACTTTTATGAGTCCCAACCTACCAAGCCATACTTTATACTTTTATGCTGATTTGTTTTGCCCTGCCACGGCTCATCATGAGAGAAGCTCCAGCTTTCAACTAGTTTGTGCAAGATAGGCCAGTACCATTCTTCATAGTTAAATCTCAAACTAGCGACAAGCTCCCCAAACTTAACCGGGTCGACATGCTTGAACTCCAAATAAGTGTCACCTTCAATCCACTTACACTCACCTTCTAGAACACTCTCACACATTTTCACTCAAACCTATAAGCATGCTTAATCTTCAATAAAATCTTCAACTACAATCACTAATGCTCACACATTGAGTCGTCACATCATGTATAGTGTTGAATATTTGAAGTATAAAATTTTTGTAGAACAAGAAATTTATGCATGTTTTATATCCATTCTAATATCATAATTCAAAATAAAGCTGAGCCAAATTCATCCATAAAAGCTAGGTCAAATGGAGAGAGAATTCAAATCATATGTAAATATTCATGTGGTGTTCTCCATTGTTATTACTATTTTTGTCAGTAGATGATATTGCAAAAAAAAAACACAATCTCAACCTTATTTTATCATATTTTAATAATATTTTAAAAGTTAAGATAATTTCTAGGAAGTCTTTCTTTGAGACCAAATAAGATAACTTTTACTTTTCATATGTTAAAACATTTTTTGCTTTCTTCTTGTTCATGCACATTTTGATCATCTTTCATTAACCAAATTGAGCTTTATAAATTCAAAGGCAAAGAGAATCTTTTATGTTGATTATGATATATACCAATTAAAAAAAAAACATAATATAACTTTGTATTCAAAATATTATTTTATACTAAAAAGGCGCATGTCTATTTGAATTACATATATATTTTAAGATAATATTTTTATAAATTTTATAAAACTTAATGATAAATATTTTCAATTTAGATGAATTTATTTATTTAAAAAATATACAATATTTATAAAATAATAATCAAAGTATAATTTAACCATGATAGTAACATATTAAAAAATAATAATACTTTAAAATTTTTAGATTTATAGATTCGAGCATGAAAAGAATCTTTTATCTTATCTATAATATATGTCAATTAGAAAAACATATAATAACTTTTGTTTGAAATATTATTTATATACTAAGCAGTGTTTTAAAAAATATAAATGAGGTGCACCCCAAGATGAGACATGCGGATAATTCATCGAGACACATGGAAAAAAATAACGCACAAGATATGCATACGTCTTCTTCTGTGAGGCATTTCAAGGCATGTTTTAAATGCGCCTTTCACACCTCGAAGAAGGAAACGTATGCATATGAGGTATCTTCAAAAAAATAAAAATAAAAATTGTTTCTGTAAAACCTAAATAGTGCCGATCTTTTTTTCGGCACTGCTTGAAATTTTTGATTCCGAAGTCGATGCCAATACTCGAAAATCTCCTCTCTAGGATTTTTTTCGGCACTCCACAGTCAAAAATTCTCCACAATGAAGCCGACGCCAACGCTGAACTCCATTAATATATATTATCTTAAAAATTCCCAGAGTCAACAAATTCTGGTAGTCAAAAATTCTACCGACGCCAATGCCGATGCCCACACCATATAATCTCAAATTTTTCGACATTGCTTTATAAGTATATTTTTAATTTTTTATATATAAAATTATACATAATTACATATAATTATACATAGTAATAGTATATATATTTGTAAATACTTATCTAGCTTTATATAAATAATTATATGTATTTCTTAGCATATAGTTATATATGTTAAAACTTAAATTATAAATATAATATATATATAGTATAAAAAATTATGTTTATGTTTATGTATATATATATAGATATATAATTATAAATAATTATATATATTTAAATATGTGATTATGTTTATGTATAGTATAAAAAATAATAATATATAGAATTATATATATATATATATATATATATATATATACTTTTATATATAATTAATATATTGTTGTATACATAATTAAGGTATAGATAAATAATTAAAATAATTTATAAACAAAATAGCATCATCCCAAGAAATATATATGAATATTCATATATTTAACATTCATAATTAATTCAAGAAATTTAAATTCTAATTTTAATTTTTAAATTTCTTTTAATTATGTCTTATTATTATTTTTTAGTCAAATTTATTATTATATAGAAATGTGAATAACTAAATATTAAAATTGATATTTTTTTTTCAAAATGAGTTCCTCCATTTCAAAAAAATTAAAAAAAGATTTTATGTAAAAATATATTATTAAAATTTCTAGGGAGCAATATTTGAGATATAAATTTTACTATAAAAAATATACGAGAGAAATGAATAGACTCAAACATCAATTAGCTGAAACTCATAACGATATGAAACTATGACTCAAAGATAGTGAAGATGTTAGATTTGAATACAAAGAAGCATTTACGAATTATAAAGATCAAAAAATAAAAAAAAATGAATTACTCCAAGAATTTAGCATGGGTTCAACTTCAATGAATGAGAGTGTCTTGTCTAAAATAAAAAGTGCCTTATGGAGTAGGAGTGGGAGTGAGAGTGGGGAACATATTCCTGGAGGACCCATAAATAAATTTACCACTTCACAAACTCATCAATATACTTTAAATTTATGGTTAAAGAAGAAAGGAATGAAATATGTAGAAAAATTAATAGATTTATTTATTCAAAAAATCTCTCATTCAACACTGTAAATGATCCTTATTAGATTCCTATGAAGAATTCTATTACAAATTTTGGACCCGAGTATAAGCCTTCATCTATGCACAAATTGAGGATATAAATTCTTAAAAAAAAGTAAATGACCTAAGTATTATTATGAAAGATCACAAAAAAACTTAGAAATAATATATATATTAAATTATGTCAGATGATTAGACAGATATAAATAATAGACATATTATCAATTTTTTAGTAAATAATCATGCTAGCAATTGATATTTCTGATACAATAAAAAATGAGTAATTAATATTTAAATATCTTGATGACGTGATTGAAGAAATCGAAGAAGAAAATATTATATAAGTCATAACTGATAATGCTTCTAATTATGTGAATGCTGGAATGAGATTTATAAAAAAAAAGATTGTGATAGACTCCTTGTGTTGCACATTGTATTGATTTGATATTAGAAGATATTAGAAAGTTAAATATCTATAATACTACACTTGCTCAAGTTAGGCAAGTAATAAAGTTCATATATGGTAATACTTGGATTATTAGTTTCATGAGAATATATATAAAAAATCATGAACTTCTTCGTTCAGCAATAACATGGTTTACTACTTTATTTCTTACTCTTTAAAGCTTTTATAAGCAAAAGCAATGTCATATTACAATATTCTCCTCAAAAAATTAGTATTCAAGCAAATGAGCTAAAAAGATAGAAGGTTAGAAAGATCAAAGTATAATATTATTTTAATCTAAATTTTTGGACACATATTACTTTTTGCACTAAGACTATTGTTCCTTAATTAATATCTTGAGAGAGGATGATTCAGAGAAAAGACCAGCCATAAGTTATATTTATGAGCTGTTGAATTCTACTAAGAAGAATATTATATTTAATTATGGGGTAGTGGAGAGAAAATATAGCCCAATTTGGAGAACAATTAATGCAAGATGGACTCCGAAATTTTATTGACCTATACATACAACAGGTTACCATCTTAATCCTTAATTATGATATGGGGATAAATTCTCTAATATTGATGAGGTAAAAAAGTAATTATTTGAATATATGAATAAGATATTAGATTATTAAGAACGTTTAAAAGCTGACATTTAATTGGACTTATTTGACCAACCAAAGGATGAATTTTAGACTTGTATTACAATTGATTCTCGAATATTAAGAAGTCTTACAAGTTGGTGAATGCATTTTGGGGATTAAACACCAAAGTTGCAAAAGTTCAATATTCGAGTCATTAGCTGTACTTGTAGTATTTTGGGATGTGAACAAAATTGAAACACAATTGAATCAATAATATTTTTATTTTTATATATTTTTATACATATATTTATATTTCAATGTTAAAGAACTTTATTTTATTTAAACATATAATTTTTTTTATTTAATTATTTATAGATAGATACAAAAAAAATAGACTTGAATATCAAAGGTTGATTGTTCTAATGTATGTAAGATGCAATAATAGATTAAAAAAAAACAAAGTCTATAAAAGAAATAAAATATTAATTCGATTTTGATAAAAGAGATCGATTCGGATAATGAGTGAATTGGAAAAAAAGAATATCCCCTCCTCTCCTTAATCTTTGTTAGTTTTAGAATGATGAGTTATTCAATATTAATACTATTAGAGTTGTGTCATCTAATTCCCAACAAACTCAAGCATCATTGAATCAAATAATTTCTTTATAAACTACAAAATAAAATTTAATGAAATATCAAGTACACAAAAATTAACGTCATAAATTTGATAAAATTTAATAAAAAAACTTATAATATTTATATCTAATTATTAATTTATGTTTTTTTACTAGCTACAAGCTAAGACAAAGACAAAGACAAGGAGTTTGACACCAATTAATAAAAATGAAGATTTAGATGAAATGAGAATACATGATTGTATATATTTTCTTACTTTTGATATATTAGATGAGAATAATAATAACTTTTAAGAGAAAATTTTAAATTAAAATAATTTATTTTTATTCTTATTTTGACTTTGTTATAGTTTTTTTGTGAAATTAATAAATTATTATGTTTTTTATAATTCTAATATAATTATTTTCTTATTTTTATTTATTCTATTTTATTTTATATATTTTAAAATATTAATTATAATTATATATTACAATGCTCAAAAAACCTACGACTAAACACCTCAAGACTTATAGAATTGATATTAACTTTATTTAAATTATCTCATCTTACGTTTTTACCTTTTAAAACTGACACTAAGTAAAAAGTATCAAATTTATTTAAATTACATATATATTTAGGAATCTTATAGAATTGAGACAATAATTTTATTACACTTGTTGATAAATTTTCTAGATTTATAAGAATTTATTATGTAACAAATATCTAATTTTTTCTATATTCTTATAATTTTATGGAATAATTAAAACATAATTTAACCATGATATTAACATATTAAGAAATGATAATACTTTAGAAATTCAATGAAATCCTATACGTCAGGCATGCATGAGTCATGCCTGGCCAAGCACGAGGCACAACTGTCTTTGGCCTAGCACGACATGAGCCATGCCTCGGGCCAGATCGACCCAAGTCTAGGCATAGTTTTGGACCATGATGTGCTGGGCCAGGCACGGCTCAGGCAGGCCGTGCCTCGTGCCGTGCCCTGGCCATCTAGCCCACCTGACACCTCTAGCCTCGAATACGATACTTATCCCCATCAGACAATGATATTTTTCATCCCACAAATACACGACCTCTAATAAATGTATGCAACACAAAGACTTGCCATAAAATCAGTTTTCACAAACTATATGATACCTATTCCTTTCGAGCCCAATAAGGAATCCAGCCTCAGCAAGGGCAGCCCTAAGACTTCCAGCACCTGCATCTTTTCCAGTAACAGCATACTCACTCACAAAAGCCTGAAAATTGGAGAATAAAGTGAATATCAAAAATAAGGCGATGGAAAAATGCAACTAAGCTGAAGCAAAGTGTCTAACAATACCTTTGGACCACTTCGTGATGAGTGATCAAAATGATTTTGCTTGGAAAACAGGTCTGTTGCAGATGTATAAATCTGAAATTACCAAAAGGTTGATTCTCTATCAGCTTCCAAATACACAAATAAAAAATGCAGACAAAAAAAGAACTGAATTGAGAAACACACATTATCTTGAATAGATTCGTACATGAAAATCATAATAATCAGCTGGATGATCCAAAAGCCTAGAGGATCCATCACAATTTGACACAATTTTCATGTCTGGATAAACATGTCTGATGGCATTATAAAACTCTAAATAATTCCCTGAATAGAAGTATTAACAAATCAGGAAACCATGACATAAATATACAAGCATCCAAGTTTACAGTAAGAAGCATCCACACCAATGGAATAATATTTTTTTATTTATTTTTCACCTCAAAGTATGTATGTGTTTTACATAAGAATATTACAACTAAAAGCTATAATTCAAGGAACAACTAAAAATGGCCAACTTTGATCCATGCAATACAAAGTAAGGCATCATTATTGTGACTTTGTTAAGCTGCCTAATTTTACTAGTTAGCAAATATCCTAAAAGCTCATTAACTAAAATATCTCACCAATTGAAATCCACAATTATAAGAGTGAAATAAATAGTAAAATAAATATTCATTCAAATATCAATCTCACAAAAATTATATCGGCAATTAAATTATTCAACAAGTAGACAACTCATTTTTCATAAAATAAATACTTGACTTATTTGAAAATCTTATAGTCATGATTCATTCATTTAATCAATATAATATTTTTTAAGTAGCTCGAATTAATTTATATTGAATATAGATTAAAGATTGAGGTGTTGTGCAATAATTCTTTGTTTAAATGACATACAAGATGATTATCACTATTGAGCTCATCCTAATGATAATCTTCTCATATTTGTTATATTAGTATGTCACCACAAATAGAATAATCCATCTCTGCTCGGGAATTATTCACAATCTCATAGGTTTTAGGTAACTTTGTTAACTGCTCTTAATGACTATTTCATATGAACACTTTTATTCTTCAACTTCAAATATTATAAAGATCATAGATTAATATGATTTATAAATATTAATATTTTTTGCTTCGCAATCATTATATTTACACAATTAACGTATGTTTCTCTCAAGTTTCATCGATTAAAACCACACAAATAAAAATAACTCACAAAGACTATCATCACATTGTGAGTCACAACTTACTCACGTATATTCCAAGATTTACATATCATCATCCTCCTCGAAGATAATATGACTCACACACAAAAGCTAAATCCTTGGGAGAAAGTCTGATATAACATTTATCCCAATCGAGAACTAATTCAACTTATAAATTTATCTCATGCTCCACAGTCCAGGAGTTGTCACTTCTTTCATACCGTATGCATGAATGAGACTAAAGATTTACTTGCACTATCCAGCATTATAATCTTATACAAATCTATCAATAATTCAAATCGTAATTCAAATTTTATTTAATCGTTATTCATCAATATCTATAACATAAAATAAATCAAATTATTCATTTATTAAAAAATAAACTAATTCATATTACATAACTTAATTTACACTATACCTGAACTCATCTTAATTTTAAATAAATTCTCAAATCATCCCTAAATAAAAGAATTTGAGTCACGCCACCCAACTTTAGGAATCCACTTTAATCTTGTATCTCTTACTTGCTTGTGAAACTACTAGGGAGTGTGAAATTCACCCTTAGTATTTTAATAATAGCATTGGCTTTGTTGTTGTGTGAGGGAGAAAAGGAGAAAAATTAGAATTTTTTTTAAAATTTCTCTATCTTTTATTTTTATACTTTCAAGTAAAAAATCATAATGTTGCATTATTCTAAGTAAAAATTCACCCTTAGTATTTAATAGTTGCATTGACGATGTTGCATTATTTTAAGTAGGTTCTAGATCCAAAATATCATACAGGTTATCATCATTAACATCGTGAACTCTACATCAAAATTGAATCTCATAATAATTATGTATTTCTTAATTTTTTAAAAGAAAATTATCTTCAAAAAAAAAAAAAATACAAGAAACCTATAATAGACTTCATCTCAGTACAAGCTAGTACTCAACTTGGAGACTTCTTCACATATCTCAATATGTGAAAATTATGTCCAAGTAAACTTAAAATAAAAAATTTAGAAAATAATTAACTATATTGATTATATAAAAATATAAAATATATTTGATTTGATAATAATTAGATAATTAATATTTTTTATTATTCTCTTATGAGTAATTGAGTCAATTGGATGAGTCATGTAAAACAAAAAAAATAATATTTAGATCAGTAAAAATATCTATAACAGCACAACCCAAAAAAACTAAGTTTTATAAGAGTATTAACCATACATCTCCTCTACGATAAAATAATACATCTCCTAGATTAGATCATCTCTATACAAAGAAAGGTATTCGAGTCTTGCAACATCATTCATCAAGAACTATGACTTGATATACTCTTTAAGTTAAGTAATTTTCAATTCGTCATTATATATAATTAGAATATCATTCGCATATATAATAAGTAAAATTATTCTGCTACCAAAAATATTCCAAAAAAATAAAAAAAAAATTATAATACTCATATATAAATTAAACAAGTTGACGAATACTATACCATACACCATACACTAAAGAACTATGACTTGATATATAAACCAAAATTTTATCAATTTTGGGCACTAATAGAAATACTATACCATAAACCAAAGAACCTTGCTACTTGGAAATACTGTACATAATGAATAACACTAACTCACTAGCATCACTATACACAATCTGAATACAATGACAATAGAACTCCAGGATTTGTACTCCCATTTAGTTGTTGTGTATTAGAATAATTAAGAAAGACACTTCTCATGAACCTAGTTGATAACTTATCCAATTTTGATGATAGATTGTGAAAAATAAATATTTTCAAAAATTTTAGGAGATAAATTAATAATTTATTTTTAAAATAGATTAAGTGAAAAGGCACATAATAAAAAATATATATATATGATTGATTAGGTAATTTACAGATAACATTATATGTATCCAAGAATATTTCAGAATATTTATATCAAAAAGAAGTGTTAGTGCTAAACTTATTTTAACCAGATTCTATTCTTATTTTTTATTATCTTATTTTGCGAAACTATTTTGGCACAGAAAATTTGCATATATGATCTTTTTAAATCATACAATAATTACTGAAATTGTTTGATATATACTCAAAAACAATATTTTTTATATTTTTATTAAATTGAATATTTTTCTTTAATAAATTAACTAACTAAATAAAAACTATGATTTAAAAGCAAAAAAATAATAATCATATAAATCATAAATGATTATCAACAACAATAATGTAAATAAAATAGCTAAATCCTTCTCAAGTCTCATATATACTACATCTCAATACATATGACTATAGCAGATTAAATAGATTATTATTCATATTAATTGGGCAAATATGATAAGAAGTTATAATATATTTTCTTAACATATATACTTATACTTTAAGATAGAAATGCCCCTAAGACTAAGATTTAGTATTGTCAATTTGATGAATGATATGAGATCAAGTTTAAAATTTACAAGTAATCAATCAAAATACTCAAACATCTAGCGAAATATCCAACGGTTAAAAAAAATATATAATTCATCCTACTCAATCACAAAGAAAATATTTTTCAAAATATTCTGATCATGTTAACAAATATCAATAAAAAAAAAATAAATTAATAATAAAGTTGCCTAACAAGGTAGCCCATAGATATGAGATAAATAAGATAATCAAAAATAAGCAAAACATGAGGAATAAATAAATCACAAAGTTAGATATTGTCATATCTAATAACTTTTATGAGTTTATAATTAACTAACATAACATTTAATAAACATGAAAAAAATGATAAGAGAATAATTTTTTTTTAAAGTGAATATTAGCTAATAAGTAAATAATTCATAAATTTGAAATAAAATAATAAAACATACAAGTTGTAGTGCATTGAAGATCAATAAGGATCTAATATTACCCTACTGGTAAGAAATCTTAAATATTTTCCTTCAAAATATATTGCAATTACATAATTCTATGATGATCATTTGATGAATCTGATAATCAACCCATCCCCGTCAAATGCCTATAGTGCTCTCGATCTCTTCTTTAGACACAACTCCCAACAATTATCCTTGGTATGACACATTCTCATGCATCGTATGTATTGAACTAAGGCATTCTTGCCTTAAGCTCTGTTATGAATAATATTCCCTTGGCTGCTAGTAAATACAAAACAAGATATTTCTTAATTATCTCTCAATTTGCCTCATGTAAACTCATGCGCAATGATATTCCCTTAACATAATATCCCTATCATTGAGGTGCTCGATGATATAACTCTTGTCTGATGAAAAATCTCTATCAGCCAACAACTAACTATGATATGCTAAAAACTCAACATCAAATAAAAATAACTTCAAGATTAGTATAGACAATCAAATGAATTATGTAAAATGAATAATTACTTACTCATGCTCTTTAATCTCATGACCCATCTAGTCTAAATCCGAGAAACTATGTAACTACATTATATATTTGTATCATTTAAGATGAATATAATGATTTTACTAACTCATATAAAATGTGCATGTCTTACAAAATAAAAAAAAAAATTGAGATCAACTTCAATTTTATAGATTATCACATAAAGGTGTCAAACTGGACGTGTTGGACTGGCCCGGCCCATTTTTAGCCGACCCGATCGTGCTTCCGTGCCGGGCCATGCACGACACGGTTACTATACCGTGCCGTGCTTGGCCCGGCACGGTTTTGTGGAGGTCAGCCCGGAACGGGCCACGACACGAACCCACTCAATTAGGCACGGTTGAGACGAGCCCTAATTTAAAAAAAATTAGGGTTTGGCAGCGCGCCGCCGTGCCACCGCGCCGATCTCCCGCTGAGATGCTTCTTCACTATCGGGGGTCGGCGAGTTTCGCTATCGTCGTGCTCAGCTTCTGCCGTTGGGGAGGCTTCTTGGCTCTCCCCGAGATACCGTGCCAAAGGACCATGGTACCGTGCCGGGCCAGGCATGGCACGAGGCTCGGTTGGCCTCAGCACAGCACGGCACGGTTGGTGCCGTGGACAGGCACGACACGAGGACGGGAAATTTCCGTGCCGGCCCGGCCCGGCCCAGTTGACACCTCTACTATCACATCATAATCACAGTTAAGAGTATGTTTGTAGTTACCTCTCATTCGTTGCATCATTAGATAGTTTATTTGCCAAGTTATTCAGCATCCCCTAACTAAACAATCATGTCCTAACTCACATTGGCAACTATGAGCAATTCCAATTCATAGGCTTCCATAAAATTATAGTCATAATTTTAACTTACTCCATTACAATTAATTCAATAAATACCCACACACTATGATATAGAAAATAAAGAGGGGTCTACCCAATAAACCCTAGCTACACCAAGGTGCAAATTCTATTAATTTTGATCACTAACTGAAATACTATACCACACACCAAAGAACCTTGCTGCTCCAAAACACGACACACAATCCATAAAAACCCTAACACATTTGCATCACTATAAACAATCAGAATGAAAACACTATAACTCAAGATTTTGAACTTCCTAAGAGTTTGGCTATGATACTATGAGTAATTTAATTGACAATCTGAATCAATTGACACTAGAACTCCATGTTTTAGAATAGTCAGCTTGATCATAAGAAAAATATTTTAATCTCTCAAGGTCCTTACTCTAAAACTACAACTAAAAGTATTCATTGAGTTGATTGATTATCAACTCAGTATCTAATATTATATAAATATCATTCACATACAAAATAAGAAAAATCATCATGTCATCAGAACTCCTCTAAAATATATAAAAAAATAATATGTAACACACATATATAAATCAAACAAAATAACTACATATGAAAATCTCATAAACTATATTCTTGAGGATTATTTCAAGCTATATTATCTCTATATATGCTGCTCGAATTCAAGTGATTACTTTATATATGTAATCTCCTTAAGATTATGATAAAAAAAAGATATTCTTCATGTCTAGCTAATATATTGTCCATCTATAATAAGAAGCCAATGAAAAAAGAATCAACACCAAAAATGTGTTAACCTCTTCTCTACAGGTATTAGCTTATAATTCACTTTCTCACACTGACATGTGTTATCAATGCACTCTTATATGCTATTAATAATAGACACTTCTAAAAGTCATGATATACATTCTCAAATTTTATTAGAATAAAAAATATCTATCTATTTCAACTACGAGTGTTAAACGGGCCGTGCTGAGCCGGCACGACATATTTTTTTCATGCCCGTACGGGGTCCGCTTGCCATGCCAGGCACGACACATGACACGGCACGGTTCACTGGAGGGAATGCCCAGCACAGTTCACTAGAGGAAAAGCCCAGCACAGCCCACGGCCAGAAATTAAACTAGTTTTGGGCTAGTTCTAGGTTAAGATAATTCTTAACATAGATTTTTGGAATAGAGATAGTGCGCTGCCGTCGCCCGTCGGGCGTCGCCATGTCATCCCCCGTCGAGCGTCCCTACATCGCCCGTTATGCATTACCCATCATATGTTGCCCATCGCCCGTGCCGTGCCCATGTGTCAGGCATGCCCAGGGCGTGCCTGGAATGGGATGCGGGCTGAATTCTCTCGGTACAGCACGGCACGGCATGAATTGTGTCGAGGGTCCACCAATCACGGGCCCAGGCACGACCGTGCCGTGCTGGGCCAGCCAGGCTGAACCGGGCCAGACTTTGGGTCAGGCCTGAACAACCCAACCTCTTCGACACCTCTAATTTTAACATGACATTATACCATCTTATCTGCAATAATGCCTCAGAAAAAGACATGTATAACCTAATATTATCAATAGAAGTAAAATGAAATAAAAGTAAATGATGAGTTTGTTTGACATATAATCTAATGCATTATTACTTCTTATTTTTAAATATTTATATCAAATTTATTTTTTATTATTTTATGAAATTACTGAAAAATAAAAAAAAATTATAACTCAAACTAGGAAAGAATCAACCATGTAAATTATAAACAATCATTAATAAAAATAATAAAATACATAATCTTATTTTAAGTTTTATATCTTTTATATCCCATTTTTCATATGTCTGATTATATCATATCAAAAAAAAATTTACTCACTTCAAGCTATCAATTATGATAGAAAGTCATGATATGCTTTCTTAACTAACATATCTTATATTTCATGATAAAAATAACCTTAATAATATGATAAAATATTTTTAACTTGACTGGTAGTTGATGATCTTGTTGAAATGCATAAGTAAATAATCCAATACACACAAATACCTAATAGGAAATTATAATGCAGAAAAAGTTATATAAACTAATCAACTCAAGCACAAAATATTTCTCAGAGTCATTTATCCAACCATGCAAACAAATATCATAAAAGAAAATAAAATTAAAATTAAATTTAAAAAGACAACTCACAAAAAAAGACTAATAAAACAACCAAAAATAAAAAAAAAACACAAAAAATTAATAGACCAAACAAAATGCTACAAAATCTAATAAACTCATAATGATTATTATTAACTACCATAATATTTATTTAACAAATAAAAAAGATAATAAACATAAAATGATTACCTAAAATATAAGTATGGACTCCTATGTCAATAATCTAGGAGTTTGATATAAAAAAAATTAGGAACAAAAAATAATAATTCCTAAAGAACAAGAAATATGTGTTATTATTACAGGTGTCAAACGGGCCGACCCGGCCCGGCACAGCACGGCTCATTTTTCACGAGCACGATCGTGCTACCGTGCCGTGCCCGGCACGGCACGGTTTGAATATAGGCGGGCACGGCACGGCCCGTAGGCACGGCAAGACCGTGCCGTGCCGTGCTGGGCACGCTCGGGCACGCCTTGGCCATACAAGCCAGGCGGAGGGCCGGGCAGGCGGAGGGCCGGGCAGGCGGAGGGCCGGGCAGGCGGGAGCCGGGACGCGGGACCGAGGTCCGGGAGGCCGCACGGACTCACGACTCACGCGGCACGCCCACGCCCAACGCGTGCCCGCGTGAACCGGCACGGGACGAACCCGTGCCGGGCCAGGCACGGCACGGCACGGCACGAGCTGATTCTAACCCAGGCACGGCACGGGCCCGGGCACGCTTTAAAAACGTGCCGGGCCAGCCCAGGCACGGCCGAACCGTGCCGGGCCAGCCCAGGCACGGCCGAACCGTGCCGTGCCTCGTGCCGGGCCGGCCCGGCCCGGCACGTTTGGCACCTCTAGTTATTATCTCAACGAGAAATTTTATATAATCATCTCTAATAAATATCATGGTGAATGAAATTTATGAGAGTTCTTAAATAGAACTGATAGTAAACTTATCTCTTTCGATACACGTTAGTACTCTCGATCCTCTCTCTAAAAATAACTACTAACACCACTTTTGAACATGTCTTTTCTTCCTACAATGTGTTATTTAGGAATAATGTACTCCATATTTATATTGACAACAAGTCACTTCTTTTCAAATTGACACTACCAGTAGGTTGGTGACAAAAAATTAGACACATTGTGAGTTAGTATCACTCATAATTAAAATACAAAAGTATGTCCTTTCCCTTGTCTTATGTCATTTCTACTTCCTTTAGCATTTATTATGCATTGCCTAGTGTGCACAATACGCACAATGTCCCACAAACATTTCTACTCAAAGTAGAAAAAATGGCATGCTTGGGGTTTGGCATGCCTTCATCATTTCTTTATAACAATCAATTTGACTACAACAAGAAGAATAATAGATGGGTAATGAGAAACCTAATCTTCTCAAGTAAGTGTACAATTCAAAGAAATTCACAACCTAAGTTTCTATCACTATGCTAGATTGGAAGCAATAAGTTACCTTTCATGGTTTCGAATTGTTATGTTTTTGTGTATTTTTTACTTTTTTACTTTATGCATGGGAGTGCCCAACATGCGAAATGCCACAATCTACTTCACTCAATTATATATTTCAAAATATACATCCATTTATTTAGTGAGAGTTAAAATTATGAAACAATCTATCATAATAGGCACACAGTAGAAGCACATTGGAAAAGCACAAAAAGAGACTATTATGCATAGTTGCCACACGAGGCACATAGCAAACATAACAAGTTAGGGAAACAAAAAATATAAAGGTATCAAATGGGTTATATCATGCCAACACAACTCATTTCAGTGTTGCACAGCTATGCCACCATGCCGTGTCCGAAACGGCATGTAAACTAGCCGGCCAGCCCGGCATGATAGAGTTGGCCCACATAGCACAGGACCATGCCGAACTATCCCTGTCAAAAGTCATTTGATTGAAAAATACAATGGATGACCAATTTACATGGCCGGCCAATTGCAATCAGCCACATAAGCAAGATCATCTTACATGGCAGAATTATTTTTTAAAATAACTCGCCCTGTCGGTGATCGGCCAATGGAATTGATCAATGACCCATAGAAGGTCTGGGGTCCCAAGACTAGCAGGCTGTTTCACTTGTCCAGGCACGCAAGTCATGCCTAGCCCAGAACAAGGTACGACTCCATACAATGTCATCCCGAGCTAGGCATGGCTAAATCATGTCATGCCGAGAGTTGTGCCCGGGCCACCCATCCTTTAAAAAAATCATAGGCACGATAATCCTTAGGCACAAAACACACACAACGAAGAAAAAAATAAGGAACAAAATTGTGCATTAGATTGTTGATATATTATGCGAGACCAACTAATTGCTGATGATAATGTGTGTGATACCAACAAACTATTAGTATCAATCAAGAGAATAGTGATATTATACTTGTATGCAAGCACAAATATAATGATATGAATGATATTATATTATCCAAGTATGCAAGCACATCCTTTAATTTAGGGGCGTCTAGGGTTTAGGCGCGACCAAGGCACATATTTAATAACTAGGGTATGAATGATATCCTTATTACGAAAAAAAATTAGTTGAGAATTACTCAACTCAAGTAATACTTTCAATTAGTATTTTCAATAAAGAAATTTGAAAGGCTCAAATTCTATCTTAGAATAAAAATTATTTATAATACTCTAATAAAGATTGACTTTTCCAGCTAACTCGACTATATACATAAGAATCTTCATAAGTTAACTATATGCCTATTACAAGATCAGATTGTTGAGATTTTTTTTACTTATCCGATTGAATTAGCTTATACAATCAATATAAAAAGTAATTTCCTAGATTTTTCGTGATAAATTCATCTGGTCACAAATCTTCACATACTAAGGTACATGAAGAAATTTCTAGATCTTAGAATTTATTTAAGCGATCACATTTATATAAAGTTAATTGAATATTCAAATTTGCATTGTACATCAACTTACCCTAAGAGGAGATCAACTACCAAATTTTGTAATATGATTCAACATGTTTTCACATCTTCATTTTCCAACTATAAAAATTTCACTAAAATTTTGTTCTACTTTTAAAATGGCATACAACTTCAAGTATGAAAGAACAATATCAAATTTCACAAAAACTAGTAATATTGAGCACCAGACCTCGAATATAATAAAGTGTGCAAACCTAGATAGTTCTTCTTGCCACAATCCTCATTACCAACAGCAACATATCTCAAATCAAAAGGTTCTGGATGTCCCATTGCAGCCCGAACAGAACCCCAAGCAGAGCTTGCATCCCCTCTAGCAAACTCAATACCATCCATAGCTTCCTGAACCATTGTTATGATAATGCTAGAATCCAATTATCAGTTTCAAAAGAAATAGCTGAATCAGGCGAAAGACAAGTCCCGTACTCTGACAAATGGGATGATTATAGAAGTATCGACTTCATCATTATGGCTGATACCTGCCAATTTGATAAGAGACTGCCAAAATTCAGTAAAACAAAGAAGAGAATGCAAAGCCACGTTTGCCAGAACCATTTTCAACAGAAAAATTACACATTAATAGTTTGCCAATAGGCCCAAGTGATTCGCACAGGATATTGCAACGCTCTTATGCACAAATAACATTGTTGTAACTAAGTTATTCTGCGTTGCTTTATCAAAATCTGTAAATAGATTTGAGAACATTTGTAAGTTTACATAATTTTGGTAGAAAATATTGCAGGTTCTTTCTCATATTCCTATCTCCCAAACTTTATTCTGATACCTTTCATCTTCTTCCTGCCTGCCATTACAACACTGCACATGTAAAACAGGCTTTTCTAGAATATGTCTCAAGTTAGAGGAAAAAAGTTGATTTCATGGACTGTTTGAATGGCATTGAAGCAGGAACCTTCCTGAAAAACAAGAAGAAGAAGGAGAAGAAGAAGAAGAAGAAGAAGCTTTTGTGATTTGCAAAAAAGCCTGTTAG
The DNA here is from genome assembly GCA_029783825.1 of Sapria himalayana. NCBI lineage: Eukaryota > Viridiplantae > Streptophyta > Magnoliopsida > Malpighiales > Rafflesiaceae > Sapria > Sapria himalayana. Next base: position 188,953 of record JAREIK010016312.1, on the reverse strand, counting down.
TTTTGAAGGGGTTCCATTTAGATGAATAATGATGGTGTCCTTCAAAATAGGATATTCTAGAAAACTAGGGCTCTGGATCAGGAACCTCATAAATTCTAAAGACAAGACAACTTCCATGGCCAAACTAGATGGCACGTACCATTATTGAATACCCATAAAGGTAGTGCACCAAGATCTTCTGCAAGCTGCAGAACAATCACTGGATAAATTATGTTTGTAAAGGAGCATTACCCAACGAATTTCCTCTTTCTGGCCCAAAAAGGGAGAATGATATGTACCTGAAGAAGCTCAAAATAACCAAGACCATCATCAGTCCAATACATCCAGACATCATTGAAGTGTCCAGGTCGTTCTTCCCATGGACCAATCGTTTCCTTCCAGCGGAAGGCATTCCTTAACCATTCGCCTTCGACAAAACAGCCACCTAGAAAATTTAGGATAGAGAAAATATGGTTGCGGGTTAATATCACTCACTGGGTAATCTAGGAAAATTTTGTATTTAAAAAGCAAGAAAACAAATTCACTACGCTATGTTATGTGAAAAACCAAGTCGTCAATCAAGAAGCATTTTTTCATTCACCAAGTCAATCAAGGTGTATTGTGCTTAACAAAAAAATGTGCAATCCAATAAAATACATTCACTTCATTAATGAAAAATTCGCTATGCACAAACAATAAACCTAGCCTATATATAAAAAACATAAAGGATTACGATAACCAAATGTTGGGTGATTCAATCTACAAATAATAATAATAATAATAATAATATAAAAATAAAATACATCACAATACACCTCAAAGCAGATGCGTAAATGTCTATAATATTATGCTTAGATAAAAAATAATAATAATATAAGACATCTTCAAAATATCTTTGAAGATGTTGACTAGTTGATTTGCTGGAATAACATATGTTATAATATTGATCTGATACTAGATATTCTCTATGAAAAAAATAATAATTTATCCTATATATATTTTTTCGTAAAATACTTGAAGTGTCAAGTAGGCCTGGTGACCTGGGCACAGCACAAGGCACGACCTGACTGGGTCATGTTTGTCAGGCATGGTCCAGAAACATGGCTGGACCTGGATCATGCCGGCCCTAAGCACGGCTCATGCCAAGAAGTTTTGTGCCTTGTGTTGGGCCATGCACGACCTAGGTGTCTGACTCATTGGCATAGTCCATATGCATGGGTACCATGACTTGAGACCTCGGACCAGAAAGTTGGCGAGGTTCAATTGGCTTGTGCCCGCCTCGCCTGGTGGCTAAAAAAATTATTTAAAAAAACCTCACCCTGGCCCTCCTGGTACACGTGGTGGGTTTTGTAAGTAGTCCGCCAAGTGGTTGGCTGAATGTATCCACATGGCAAGACCCTAGCGCACGTGGACACCCAATCATGTAATGTCGTGCCAAGCACTGTAAGACTGCCTTACCAAGTTGTGCTCGACACGGCACAGTCGCCCAAATATGCCACCAAAAAATGGGTCATGCCAAGACTACACGACTTGTTTGACACCTCTATGAAATACTGTATTAATGGTTACATACTTTGACGTCTAATTTGCATGATAAAGAGTAATACAGGAGATAAATATGCTTAATAGAGGTGTCAAACGGGCTGGTCTGGCATGACCCAGCCTAGTTTTAGACCGCCCAACCAGGCTACCGTGACTGGCCCAGCACATACCAAAAAGCACCTGGTTCAATCCGATTTTGGTCGGACAAAACCCTAAATTTTTTTAAAATTAAGATTTCAACAGCGAGTCACCATGCATCTTCGCCCTTTCGGGGTTCGGCGAGCCTCGCTTGTTGGGCATTGGCTCGTATTGATCATGTTCGGTGCGTATTCACGCGTGCTGTGCCCATGTGCCGGCACGGCACGACGGGCCGAAGCACGGAACTACTGCGTGCGGTGCAGGGCACAAACACGACACTGTTGCGTGTCGTGCCCATGTCGGGCCAGGTTGGCCCTACCCATTTGACACCTCTAATGCTCAATCTTTTTAAGAATTTGATTGATTCAAAGTATCTAACAAATGACTTTCATCATAACTCTAAAATATATCTTACTAATGACCATGATATAATTACTAAAATGTTGAATGTGTGACTCATTGAAGTTGCGAGTTTAATTCCCATTAGCTATCAAAATAACAATTGAGACTTGAAATAATGCCTCTTGGGATACAGGCAATCAGCTTCTAGGCCCAAATGAGCCCCAAGAGTTTCATATCAAACTCAAAAGAAATGTCTATCTCTTACATCTAACAATCTAGTAATTATTAAAATGTTTAGTAGCACAATTAGATACGAACAATTAGATGAAATTTTTCCTGTTAGATAAATATGTCATATTATCAACCTAATAGTATAAGCAATGATAAAGATTATTTCTCCCATATTAGAAAAAATATGAAACTCACTAAAATATCTTCAGAGACTTTATACATAACAAGAATTTGATAGTCTATTTTAATTACCTGCAAAACTAAAGAAGAAAAAATTCCAAACAAATGTGAGATACCATTTAATTACACTTACCTAATATTAAAATCATGTATTAGACACAAATATGTTATATTCAACTATATCAATAATAAAAATAACAAACTTATTATTTATAATACTAACTAGAATAAAAAAAAAATTTATTTAACATTCCTAAAAATTTTTTATGACACGACAAACATATGTTTGTCTGAATAGACTCTCATCACTTGCATTACACTCATGTGCAAATACAATATTTATGATATGTTTAGCAAGTTTAGAGATGACCCTACATTCAATGTCATATCGATTGAGATTAAAACTAATTACTTAAAATATTGATCCACTATTCAATCTTTTAATTGCCTAGCTGCTTGCATGAATAATAAGAATAAGATTAAATGAATAGAGAAAATTTTAACATATATATATCAACGTGCATGAACCAGGAACACCAATCTGAAGAGTTAATTCATGAAAAATTGACTGAGTTATTTGTATATTATGACACAAGGTATGATAGTAATTATAATCAGGCTCCAAGTTCGAACATTAATATCATATTTAGAGATGATGACTTCTTCATTCAGTTAGCAAAAAATAAATGACGATATGAACCATCGAATAACAATAGTGATCACAAAAATATTAATATTTTATAATAGTAAAAATCAAATGATTCTACATATCCCATATTGTCTAAGATTGCATGAGATCTATTGATTCCTCCAGTGTCAAACATGACATCGAAGTCTATTTTTTTTATTTTAGTCAATATAATTTTAGATAGAAAATAGAAATTATGATCAGGATGGGGCTAAAAAGAGAGCATAAAAGTGCCTGACAGATAATGACGTATGGACTTAATGGATGCTGAGGCTATAGCTAAAGATACCATTAGACACTTACACAATGATGATGATAATTTATATATAAACACCGATTAGCATTGAGATTGGCAATTATTATTTTATTTTTAGACGATGAATTTTTTTTGTTGTTTTTATTTATATTTTTGTTATTTTTATTTATCTTTTTTTTGATGATGTCATGATAGATAAATTTTTCATTTCATACGAATATCATATGTAAGATATGCTTGTATTTTTTCATATTTTTATTTTAGCATTGCAAATTTATAATTTACATACTTAAAATCAAAAACCAATATGACTTGGCTCTTAGCATGACCCGGCACGACTAACATGGGCCAGCATGCCCCAACCTTATTTTGCCCAAACTCGTGCCAGTCATGCCATGTCGGGCTGAGCATAACACAAGTAGTGTCGTTCTTGGCGAGACACAACACAACCAGTCCAATACATCTACTTCCAATTTAATTTGGTGTCATCCACAATAACATAATATCTCAAAAAAATACTTAGTATTCTATTATCATTAAGAAAAATAATAAAAAGACAACAAATAAATGACAATACTTGTGAGAAATGATATTGAGTACAACTTTTCTATTTCAATAAGAGTGCGATCAATAAATTAAGATTAAGACTCGAACACAATAGTGGTATTGAGTACTTAGAGTCTAAACTTCAAAAAAGACTTTCCACTTTTTTGAAGTATAGACTCTAAGTAGTGGGTAGTTAACTCTCTATATTCCCAACTTATACTGGGTTTGGACCAAAGTAGTCTCTAGAGCTATCAAATCATCTTAACTCGAATAAAGATTCTCTTTCCCTAAAAATCTCATTTTCTTTGAAATTAATTTGTTCAATATCTATTTGTACATATAATAACTTTATAAGAGTCTCATTATAACAAGAACCAAAAAGTTTAAATTTAACCGAGAAATAACTCTCTCCTTATTGGAGGCTCAAGTGGCACTATCAAGAAATAAGAAAAAGTAACATATCCAAATTTACTTCTTCTGCATGATTTAATATTTGAAAGTATACTAAAAAATAAATTTAAAAAAATATATTTTAGTGTTGTAGCTAAATTTCATATTATCATGAATGTCATGCAATACAAAAAAAAAATAAAAATCAATTTTATCTTGATAGATTTATACGTGACAAATAATACTCACCAGTCAAACTATAATCATGTCTCATTTAAAGGTGGAAAACAGGTTATGCAGGGCAGACATGGCCTAATCTTTTGTAGCTCATGCATGCATCATGTTGGGTCATGCCAACCCTATTTTGAAATTGGTCAATGTCATGTCATCACACATCTAAAAAAGGAAATCCTAGAATGGCCAGTTTGCTTGCAGGATGCCCAAGCCATGTCGTACTCGATCAGGTCATACAGGCTCAGCACAGCTAGAGCCCAAGCTCGCTTGTGTTCAATCTAGGCTAGCCTAGTTTAGTCACTCGGGCCACAATCATGGAAGGCTTAATTTTGAAATTGTGTCCCCATGGTTAAAAAATTCTAGCTCCTTTACCAATTAGACTATCATACTGTTGATTTTTTTTTCTTTTTCTTCTTTTTCTAATTCTTATACTTTTTCCTTTTTTTCTTCTTTTTTCTTTTCTCGTCTTTTATTTTTTATCTTTATTTTCCTATTCTTTTTCATTTTTTTATTTATCTTCTTTTTTATCTTCTTCTTCCTTTTGATCCTGCATAAAAATAACAAACTCAAAAGTTGAATCAAGTTGTTCAACATGTTTTGTGACATGTTGGCCTGACACGATTTCAAAATTGTGCTGACAATGCATGTTCCAAGCATAGTTCCAATCATGTTGGCCCGTGCATGGGCCAACTTTCATAGGCTAGGCCTAAGTTGTTTGGCCTATTTTCCACCTCTAATTTCATTTGTCTCATTGCCAGGAGGCTTCTTCGTCAAGTGGTCCATTAGTCATGCCATATACTCACTATGCAATACTTATACTACCACAACAGATGTATTGATTATGCATGCATTTGTGTACAGTCACCGAACACACACTGCCACCAAGTGCACACACTACCACCGATGAAGAGATGTTGATGCATGCACCCATTTTGCGTGCATTTGTACACTACCACTAAATGCGCACACACCACTATTGACGCACCCACCCATTGTGCATAGAGGTGGCAAGTGGGCCGGGCGGCCCGGCACAGCCTAACTGAGTCGTGCCTGACCTGGCATGGCACGTTCCAGAATCATGCCTGGACTCGGATCGTACCAGCCCGAGGCACTGCTCGTGCCGTGCTGTACCAAGTGGTGCCGGGCTTCATGCCAGGCCAGGCACTACCTGGATGCCTGGCCTGCAGGCATGGTATAGTGGCACGAGTACCGTGCCCCGAAACTCAGACCGGGTATAGGGAGTGTTCCAATCTGACTGCCCCCACCCTGCCCAGTATTTTTTTAAAATATTAAAATATTGGTAAAAACCCGTCCTCCCCACATGGTACGCGTGGCGGGTTTTTTTTAATTAAGCTGCCACGTGGTTAGCTGAGCACGTCCGCATGGCATGACCGAGACACACGTGGACACTACCACCAAACAGCACGAGCATTCATCTACGTTGTTACAAACACACTTTTCTCCCACCATTTACACTTAGGCTCTACACGCCACAAGCTCTAACGCCATGCTCATCCATAAATAAAAATAATAATTATATTTAAAAAAAAAAGCCAAACTGCGACAATGTGCAACATATAATCATCCTATTAGCACTCCTTTCTGAAATAATGAAGCTTATGCCAACCTTCTCACCCCTATAGTATTTATCAAACAAATATAAGGCTTATACCATATTTTCCATCATAACTAGCAATAGTTTTATTTTATTGATCTCATTTTCAGTTGGAAATAAAATTAAAAACAAAAAAAAAAAAAAACAAAAATAGCAAAAAAGAGAAGGGGATGATGTGGCATGACCAGCTCAAAATTTCAGGCATCATGAAATTTCACATGTACCTGGAAATCTGATAAAGCGAGGTTGTATATCTGCTAGCATTTCAACAAGTTCATTGCGAAAACCATGTCCCTATAAGCATGACAAAATAAAGAACATTAATGACATCTTCATTCATCAAAAAAAGGAGTAATAAAAAACTAATGTGGGTGTATTTTATTGAATTTCTTGTATTTTTTAATATGGGCGTATTTTATTGTATTTATTAATAATTATATAATATTTATATGGGTGTATTTTTTTAAAGAAATGTTCAAGAATTTATTGATTTATATTTTCATAAAATAATAAAAATACAATTTAAATATAAAAATTCAATTTATATTTATATGGGTGTATTTATTCTCTCGAGCACAAAAAAATTACATCAAATTTCCTATGCAAAAATACATTTTTGATGCACAATATTATGTGTGTACTCTGCCGATCCTGGATATAGACAGCTTGGAAGAGAGTAAATGAACCCGTGGTCCTCGTAGAGTGTTCATGGCTATGTGGATCACACCATAATGCACAATATCACACTATTGGAAACTATTTTTCATGTTTTTTTCTTTGGCACTGCATCGTGCATTGTCCACTGCACCCACTGCATAGTTGATGCTCACTGTGCAGTTGATACACACACTGCACGTATCTTTTCACTGTGCACATCCCTTCTACACACACGCCCTTCATGTCGATGTATTGGGTGTATAGGTGTCAACCGGGCCGGGCCAGGCCGGGCCGGCACGAGGCACGGCACGGTTCAGCCGTGCCCGGGCCCGTGCCGTGCCTGACCCGGCACGGTTCAGCCCGTGGCATGGCACACCGGCACGGGTTCGTCCCGTGTCGGGTGTTCCTTGAGACCGACCCCACGATGGTCCCTTTGGCAAAAAGACCGTGGGTCGAGTCTGATTCAAGCCGACCAGCGGTCCCCCGAATTCCGAACTGCACAGCCAGGCCAGCCCGAGCAGGCCCGGCTATTTTAAACAGTGCCTGGCCCGGCACGAAGGCACACTCATGCTCAAAAAAAATGGGCCGGCCCGGCCCGTTAGACACCTTTAATTGGGTGTCGACATTGAACAATCTACACGGCTTCAACAATGAATTGGCATTATGTCAAACACCATACCATCAACATCACACACAGGTAGACACACACACACACACACACACACACAACCACACAATATAGATACGCACTTTTAGGATTTGTAAGCATTGATTTGATACAATGTGAAAACAATCACATACATATTATGAAAAAAATATTATACAACTTTACTTATAATATCATAAACAAAACCTAAGGTCATATAATATATATATATATATATACACACACATATAGGTGCATTCCATAGGTTAGGTATTCTTATTAAAAAATGTAAACAAAGTTAAGTAAAAAAAATACTATTAACACATTATAATTCAACATCTCATGAAACATATGTCATGTACATAATGCTTGGATAATAGTAAAGGAAGTTGTTTTCACATTAATAATTCCTTTATTAGTCATTGGTGATCGCTATTTGTATCTTATATGGGTTGCAAACATCTCCAATAAGACTCAATGAAGACCACGAGTTTATTTCCATTCTTCTAAGCTGCATATTTGTTACATATACTCTCCTACTTGGGGTGGGGAGTTGAGGTTTGATTTTATTTTACTATTTATTATTTACTTTATATTTTTGTTATTTGAGAGCACCCAATATGTGACATATATTATAATGAGAACTAAGGATTTAAAGTTTTGAATTTAGGATTAAGGATTTATGATTTAGGATTTAGAGTTTAGAATTTAAAATTTAGGGTTCGTTTCCAAGTTGTCTATATCTAGGATTGGCAGAGCATACAGATAATTAGCACTCTCTCCTCTCACTCCTTATGTTTCCGACCAACAAGTAGATTGAAGATATCTCCACGAGTTTATTTCCTCTCGTCCAAGCTGCATATTTGTGACATATACTCTTCTACTTGAGGTAGGAAGTTAAGGTTTAATTTAATTTAATTTTTATTATTTAATTTTTTTATTTTTGTTGTTTAAGAGCACCCAACATGTGGATGCCCAAGCCATATATATATATATATATATATATATATAGAGAGAGAGAGAGAGAGATGATATTGTATTTCAAAGATAATTTTTTGCAATTAATTTTTCACTTTTTACTATTTTTCTCCACTCTATGCACCTCTCCCTCTTCTCCAAAAAAATGTGGCGCGACCCTAATTCAACCAACAATAGTAATTAAAAAAAAAATGATGATACATGCTATTTCATTTAATAATTTTTATGTGATATTTTAATTAAAAATGTAAATGGAAATAACTATAACAAAAGACTATTGGCATAATTGAAGAGTAATTGTTGTCGATCAACAACACTGCCAATAATTGCTAATATAAATTCTCTATAAACTAATATTCTCTATAAAACAATATGCAAACACATGTCCATCATGAGCCTTATATTTAATCTAATAATTCTCAATAAATTGATAATCAATATTTTTTTCGACCAAATAAAATTTGTAAACAAATATATCTTACATATGGCACTAGGGGATGACGAAAAAAGCAAAAAAAAAAAAAAATGAAATCGACAAAATTCACAAAAAGAGGCTATCAACATTTCACTATACCAATTACTTCGTCCTGAGTGTACTCATTATGCCCATTTTTTGCAAGACGACAATGAATGAAATGTCTGAGACATCTTGCCACATCAAGAACCATGCCAACATATCTGATATAATAATAATATAATATTTAATCTTTCTTATAATTTTTTCATACAATATAAAGTCAATTATAAGAGTTGAATCAAAAATTATTCATGTACGTTACTTAATAAAAATATCCACTAGAGTAAAGTATAACTCAAAAAACTAACACAGAGTATCAATCACATATCTCTTTTGTAATAATAAAATCTCTCTCTTGAAGTAGGTAACACTATCTTATAAAAATTTCTAGAGTCTCTCAAAATCATTCGACTACAACTGTGACTGAAGGTATTTCTTGAGTTGGATAGTTTCCAACTCAGTATTTCTAATAATAAAAATATCATTTACATATACAATAATAACGAGCAGCTTATCATCTACAAACCTCCAAAAAAAAAAAAGAAGAGAAATCAAAAATAAACATATGTAAACCAAAAAAAAATTGATAACCAATAAAAAGCTCACAAATCAAGTCTTTGATTTGAGAGCCAAACAATAGTGTCCACAGTATGTAAATTGTATCAGACTACAATGCTTGAAATTCTAATAGGTGCCTTATTCACACTTTCTCCTTAAGGACACCATGAAAAAAAACGTCTTTTACGTCTAAAGGATATATCATGCATCTATGAAATATCACCAATAAAAATAAAGATTCATATGAATAATTTTGATCATAATAAAAAATATATCATGATAATTCAAACTAAATATTTGAGTGAACTTCATCATGCCAAATATCATGAAAAATTCTCATTCAACCAATAATATACATTCCAAAATATTGAGACATCAATTCCAAAGTATTATTTGAATAAAGGATATTTATTTCTTCTAACGTAATCTAGTATCATCATATGTGAAATAATAACTCAAAATGAGACTTGGATATCTTAAAAGAAGTCAATTGAGTTGGGCTTGGGCATGGTGGAAAATCATACTTGGACGATAGTGATGCTGGCTCGCGGCACGACTTAGGCAATACCAAGCCAAGTTTTTTGGCCTGCATATTTTAGGAACATGACACGGCACAACCAGTCCAAGCAGGCTAGTTTTGGCTCAGGTAGCCAAATCAAGCTAGTCTGAAATAAACCAAGGCTAGCCTAGACCTAACCAAGCTAATCAAGCTAGTTTTGGCCAAGCCTAACCAGCTTGGCACAACCCAGCACGACTAGGCATAACCCAACATGATCGGGCACGACTCAGAGCAACTCAGGAAAATGATAGGCCAACGGGTCATATCGGGCAACCTATTTTTAGAGTCGTGTCAGGCATGGCATGGTGACCCAGCTAAGCCTAAAAAAATAAATTGTGTCAGTATGGAACAATTTATTTGACACCTTTACAAACATTATTGTATCATCAAGAAAAAAAATAAAAAATATAAATAAAAAAAAGTATAAAGGCAACAATACATATGAAAGTGAGTATTGTGCACAATCATCTTTTTATTCTAAACAACAATCAAAAAACATATATTAAAAATGATGATTGTGGGATCATTTGACATCTCGAGAGACTCTCTTCTAGTTTGAATAAGTTGCATATGTCCACTTCTCCTAGTATATATCAAAAACACATATCAAAAACTTTTTAAGCCTTTTGTGATCAAGTTTCTCAGTTTCGTGTTCATTTTTAACAAATTCTTAAATATACTCATGAACTACCAAAACATCTTGATTCGAGTGAGATTTTATATTTTTTTATGAAAAGACTCAAAAATTATAAAATACTTCAAAATACTGATATCAAGCAGAAACATCATAGTTATTTCAATCAAATATATATTTTTAGATGTTTTAGCACAATAAATCATGCATATAATCATGCGATTAGTAAAGAAAATATTGAAGCTATCCAACATGTACTCTATTTCATTATTACTCTTAATTTTTTTTATGTTTTTTATTAAACTAATCGTGTATTTTTAATTAGATGACTAAATAATAAAATAATTATAATATAAAATAAAAAAAAATTAATCAAGTAAAATATGTACAATAATCAATAAAAATTACAAAATATCCATATCTACCTCAGGTTTCATCTCTACTAAATCCTTATATGCCTGAGAGTATATAATCAAATTAGTTCTTATTCGCAAAGATATGACAACATACTAAAAAATAAAAATTTATTTTTCTAACTAATATATCTCATACTCTAGTGTATAGACATATCTAACATATAATTTAACATTCTCAACTTAACAAGTAATTGGTGACCAGTCAAAAATGAGCAAATAGTAAATTAACAATACTCAAAAATCTAATAAGATATTTGAGTATTGGGTCTAGGACTTTAGGTTGGGCTTTTCTTGAATTCAAGTCAGGCTCGAGATGAAAAATTTAAACTCGAGCTAGATTTGGGTTGAGTTCGGGCTTGGAGATCGAGCAACCCAACTTTCATTTTTAAATTTTGTATTATTTAAAGATTTTGTATATTTAATTAATATTTTTTTTATTGCTACAAATGATGCAATCTCATCTAACCCAGACTAAACCCAACTTTCATAATGTTAATTTGGGTGGATTGGGGTTGATGAAAACGGGTTGAAACTTGGGTTGGGTCGTACCTCGAGTTGACCATTTTTAAATGCAAGTTGGGATTGGGTGGCCCTCAACCCAGCCCAATCGGCCAGAGTTGCAGCCCTAAATTTTTCATTAGGCATAATTCTCATGGCCATGTCTCTATTATGTGATCAGAAGAAATTCTAAGCCATAAACAATTAGTTGACAACACATTATGAATATTATTAAGAATTAAGCTCGAGACGAACTCATCCCTAAAAACTAATTCAAATTAAAATAAAACCAAAGCAATATATAAAAAGCACAATTACTTGAAATATTTTTGATAAGTATTAACACACTCAACTGATGCACGGCACTAGACATCTGGGACATAGGGTATCACCGGATTGGATAAATGTGGGCGACCACTATTTTCTTTGATATCATGACTCATGTTAAGGATTAGGATCAAGCTGAATCTCCAAAAACTAGCTCAAAGAAAAAATAAACACAAATCCTATATAAATATTATAATTACTCATTTTTTCTGATGTATGACATTCCAACAAAAATAAATTTCTAAAAATACTCCAAAAAATAACTAATCAATTCTAATTTTTGAAGAAAAAATAGTAAAGGCATCAATAGATGTGTCGAACGGGCCGGGCCGGGCAGGGCCGGCCCGAATATTTTGAGCACGACCGTGCCGTCTTGTCTGGCCCGGCACGGTTTAAAATAGCCGGGCCCGGCACGGCCCGCAGGCATGTCGGGCCGTGCCATGCCTTGCCTGGCCCGCTCAGGCTTGCCTGTCCGAGTGGTTCGGGATACGGGGGACCGCGGGTAGGGTCGAATCAGACCCGACCCGCGGTCTTTTTTTGCGGGAGGGGCCATGGTGGGGTCGGGCTCACGGGACACCCGGCACGGGACAAACCCGTGCCGGTGTGTAGTGCCACGGGCCGAACCGTGCCGGGTCAGGCACGGCACGGCTCGTGCCTAACCCGGGCACGGAATTTTTCCGTGCCGGGCCAGCCCGGCCCGGTTGACACCTCTAGGCATCAATCTTAAGTACACCATTGTTAGAGTTATGACTTTGATACCATCTTTAACTAAAATACAATAAGTTATACTTGTATAATAAATAACAAGGAAGCTTATTGCCAATATAAATGCCAAAATCTTACTTTACATTTATATTGGTAATGAGTGCATTTCAGTACAGTGGTAATGAGTACATATGACAAAAAAAATCAAAGCCAGTTTCATGTCTTTGATTTAAAAGAATGTTGTTTCACCTTTTCTAAACCAGTGCCTTTCACAATCAGTGAACTGTTACATCATTTACAAAGCTTTCACTCATGGAACCACTCGCAGGAGTAGATGGCACAATTTCAAATTAAAAACTGAAAATCACTTATAAATGATAGAAAATTATACCCTGTGTGTGTCCAAAGGCATAACTGACACTTGATCAAACCATATGACACCTTTTCTATGTGCTACCAGTTCGAGATTGGCATTATGATTTGATCCTTTTGCTTCGAAGAGAACCTCTACCCGCGTCCAATTCACAACATCTGGTGCAGAAGCACTGCCATAACAATGCAAAAAAAAAAAAAAAATACAAATTCTAGATTGCAAGAAAAGTTCCTCAAATATCAACTAGAACAGCAGAGTAGATTTTCCAAAAATGCATACATCATGTTGGCACTGGCCAATTCTTGGGACCTATCTGAGCCAACCAAGGATATAGAAATATTGATTGATTGCAAAGCACGGAGATGGAGAACCACTTTATATGTCTTTCCTTGCACAATATTCTAGTGGAGAGTAGAAAGAGAATGCAAATGATGATAGAGCACCAAAACATAATTATAAAAAAAATTGCATAAATGTCTGCATAAAATACAGGCTGACATTTTTCCCACCCAAGTGCACTAGCCCAAAGTCTTGCCTAAGTTTTTCTTATTTTTCTAATATTAAACTTACAAGTAACACTAAAATTTTTGGTGAATAAAACAATTGAACGGAGACGAAAAAGAGAAATAAAAATTTTAAAGAAATAATTTGGATTTATGTCAGACATGTCTACCATGAATGACATCCACTTGGTCGGATAATTAATCAAGAAATATAAGAAAAATAAAAAAAAGACTTATACATCTTATATATTGATTTGAAAAAAAAAAACTTATAATAAAATTCTAAGAAATGTAATTCCATAATTATTAAATAAGAAAGAAATATCAAATATGTATATTGAATTAATCAAGAACAAGTTTAAGAGAGTGATATCCAAAGTTATATTAGTTCAAAATTTCACTCATCAATTTTCAAAAACTATGAAACTATACCAAACATTATCACTTAGTCTTTACATTTTTATATTAATTATAGATAAATTAATAAGATTCCTCTAAGAAAATATCCTTCATATATGTTATTTGTAGAAGACATGTTATTAATTGATAAAATTAAAAAAAATAAACTTTAATAATAATCATAAACCTCTTAGACCAAGTTAAAGCATCTCATCTTGCCTCAAGCCTCCCTTCCACAAAACATATTATTCTTTGCTTGCCCCCTTCCCCACCCCACAAATTAATTATTTCCAAACCCATCATCTCTCCCATTCTCAAAAATAATAAATAATATATTTGATGTCTTAGAATTTTATATTTTGAATTGTTAAAATTTGATTATTTTATTTTAAAAACTATAATATTTATAATGATGAAAGATACAAATGATATTCGATTTTTATGTTTAATATCATTTACTTGATTGTATTTCATTAATAAATAAAAAATATAAATAATATTTAGTAAAAATATTTAATATATATATATATATATATTAGATAAAATATGCCTAATAAAAAAAAGTTTGGGCCTTAATAATGCATTATGTCTCAGGCCCCATATATTTTTTGCATCTCAGTATACCTTACACTTTAAATAAAGATGAGAAGACATAGTACTTAGGCTCTATATAAAATAAAGATGTAAATATTAGCGAAAATATATCTCATAAACTTTAAGTTAAATGAACCAAATAAAGAATTATATCAAAAATTGTTTGTAATAGACAACTACGAAATAAATTAAAAGAAAATTCTATAGAACATTTATATGACAAACCATGTTATATGAAAGTGAATATTTGGCGATCAAAAAATAACATATTCAAAAAATTAGGATAACAGAGACGAGGATCATATGATAGATGTATGATGAGACTAAGAATAATAGAATTAGAAATGATTATTAAAAAAATTAAATTAATTCTTCTACAAATAAGATAAGAGAGAATCATCTGAGATAATTTGATCATGTTCAACATAAATTTCTTAGTGCACCAGTTAAGAAGTATGAGACTATTCAAGTTAAGTAAAAAAAGAACCAGAGATAAGACAAAAAAATTAGGGTGAAAATTATAAATAATAATTTAATGATTAAATGATTAAAAATAAACATAATTTCTAATAGAATTAATTAGTAAAGTATGAACTATACAGCTGACTCTATATAGACAGGATAAGATTTAGTTGATGATAATAATAATAAAAATTTTAGTTATTAAACCTAAAAAATAATTTTTTTCACAACATACTATTCACCATACAAAGAGAGATAGGAGAAGCTCAGTTTAGTATACACAATACATGAGAATATGTCATACTCGAGATAATAATTATGTATTATATGATCAAAAAAAATTTATAGATAATTTATTCTAACTTTAATTTTTCATCAATTAATATTTATTTATATGATCAAAAAAAATTTAAGTAATTCATTTAGAATTATGCATGAATTATAAAATTTCTATCATACAATAGAATTTTCTCTTAAATATTTGAGTGCATAGGAATCTTTACTTGTTTATTTTCTATTGGATCCTCTATCAGTGACTAAATTAAGAATATTATACATTAGACTTAAAAATATTTCTATCTTGTAGTGCAAGGTATATCAATTAGAAAAGTGTACCATAGATTCCTATCTTGCCTATCAGCCTAGTGTGATAATAAATTCATTTAATATGATACACTTAAATATATAAGTAACTTGTAAATATGTGACCAAAGACAACTTTAATACTTGATTATTATTATTAATGATTATTCACGATATACATGGGTATTTCTTTTTCATTATAAATCATGAACATTTTTATTTATTGAAATTTTATAAAATAATAAAATTTAATTTGATAATAATATTAAAAAAAATAATATTGTATTAAAATAAATATCACAAAGGTTTAGTACTTATAGTATAGATCACGAGATAATATAACAATTTCATGTGCAAATATACTTTTATAGAATAGGGTAAATGAAATGAAGAATACACAGTTAATTTATGATTTGTTATAAAGGGTTGCACTTGAATCTAAAAGGTCTAATTTATCCTAGCAAGACACGGTACTTAAAATATAAATTTAATCATATTAAGAGTGATAATAATATAATAATTAAAAAAAGAAATATTAAATATCAAGCATTTCAAGTACTTATGCTATATATTAAAAAAATATGAAAATTAAAAAGAATATATCTCATAAGATTTAGATTAAATAAACCAAATAAAAAATTATATCAAGAATTCATTGTAATTAACAAATACTAAATTAAAAAAAATTATAGAATGTCGATAAAATTAATCATGCCATATGAAAGTGAATATTGGGCGATCAAGAAATAATATATTCATATTCAGAGTAATTAGGATAACGAAGACAATGATAATATAATAGATGTATAATGAGACTAAAAATAATATAATTAAAAATAAAATTACTAAAAAAGATTAAATAATTCTTGTAGATAATAAGATATGAAAGAATCATATGAGATGATTTGATCATATCCAACAGAAACCTCCTAGTATACCATTTTAAAAATGTAAGACTATTTGCATAGAAGAAAAAAAATAAAAGTAAGACTATAAGAAATTAGGTATAAATTATAAATGATAATTTAATAACTAAAATAATTGAAAATTATTAAAATTTCTAATATAATTGATTAGAAAAACATGATATATATATATATATAACCGACTTCAAGTATCTAGAACATATTCAGACTTCAAGACTTAGTTGATAATGATGATTAATATAATAAAAATTCTAGCTATTAAACCTAAAAAATATAAATTTTCACATTAGTACATATTCAGAAAGGCAAACTAACTATTAGAATTATTCATAAATCATCATAAAGTTCATCTACCATTATACTTACTAGAACGAGATATACAAAATTATTTTCTATTTACTTTATTTAGATATTATTAATTATTCCACTCATACTTAGTATTCAAACTTTTTGATTATCAACATAAAGAACTGTACTCACTTCAAAGGTAACCATCACCAATTTACTACCATTTTTTCTTGTTCTAATAAAATAATGATAGCCAAAGACAAATCTTCTAAAGTCATTGGATGAGACAATATCTAAATCAATCTTTTTTTTGAACATGTTATATTTATTCTCAAATATCTTATTAGTTTTTTTTTTGATGAATTATCTTTACAGGCAATTCAATTCTAACTTTAATTTTTTATCAACTAATTTTTTTTTGCATGATCATATGATATTATTAAGAATTTCATTTAGGATTGTACATGATAAATTATATGTCATCTCTCATACAGTAAAATTTTCTTCTAAATGCTTAGATTTGTAGAACTCTTTATTTGTGTATTTTTTTTAATCATCTATCACTAACTAAGTTGAGAATATTGTATCTTATTCTCAAGGATATCACTAACTAAGCTTAGTCAAATCAATTCCCATATCATACTCATGTCCGGAGAGGGCTTGTGACTTGTATGGGTGGCAAGATGAAACTTACCATGCTCCACTTCGATCTAGTAGGGCATGTCTTTCTTCGCTTTGCCGGTCAAACATTTCATATAGGCTGATGTCTTATAGTACAAGGGATAAAGAGGGGACTATAGGCTGACTTAAGAAAAAGATCATGCTTCCGACAACGGAGTAAATTCCTTAAAAAAATAGGTCTTGATCAGAGCCTAACAGTGGATTCTTCCATTCTATGTGCGAGGAGGCCTAGCCTATTTGAACTCCGGATGCGAAAAAGTCTGATTTCAGGGGTCAGAGCATATTATGATTCAATTGCGCTAACAGCTCCAATAGCCCGGTGGTAATGCCGATAGCTCTTCTTACATGAATTGCTTTAGGGATTGGATTTGTATTCCTTTATCTTCGAGGCGAGACATATTCCTATTTGCCACTAGCTCCTAGAAAGATTCTTGGAAAGAGCAGGGAAGGGGCGTACTAGATATTATAGGCATTGGTCTTCGAAGACCCGTGAAGAATCCTATTAGCATTCCAAGGTGCCAAGGCAGTAGCACGCTTCTTAGATAGTAGGAATGCCTTTGACCAGTCATCTCTTCTTTGACAGTCTTTGAATAGCCCTAGCCCTAGTTCGTACACAAGGGATGTCATTCTTAGTCAGCCTTCTTCTTAGTCTAATGCTTTCAAACTTGATTGCTCACACTCAAGTAATCCGATAGAGTAGCTCTCCATAGGTCAAGTCTCCCCTCCCCCTCAGGAGAGTAGAATGCAACTACAACTGCCTTCAAAGCCTGACTACTACTGTCAGATCGAGGATAGCACCAATAGTACGAGAAAAGCCCTGAGACTGTTCGCTTGGAACGGTAAGATCAGGGAGATCGGAGGGATTACCGTCTTCGTTCGCTCCACCACGTGTTAAGCATATGGCGACTGTGACTGCTATTACAGATCATATGGTAACTCAAATGAAAAAGGACGATAAGGGGAAAGCTTATGGATTGTCTGGGATTGGGATCGAGCACTGATTCACTCCCCCTCGGAAGCCCCACGCATACTTTGAAGTGTGTAAATTAGGAAAGTATACCCTAGATTCTCATATTGCTCATCAACCCGGTGTGATAATGAACTTATTCAATCTAAAACACTCAAACATATAAAGACCTGATAAAAATATGACCCAAAAAAATTTTATATACTTGATTGCTATTATTAATGATTAATCATGATATATATGAATATTTATTTTTCTTAATAGATCACAAATATTTTTTATTTTTCAAAAATTTTAGCAAATAAAAAAAATTGATTTGATAAAAATATTAAAAAAATAAAAAATAACAATATATTAAAATAAATATCAGAAAATTTTAGTACGTACAATATAAATCACGAGATAATATATCACATATCATATGCTAACACACTCATAGAATAAGAAAAATGAAATGAAAAATAAATTTCTGTTTGAGACGACTCAAATACTCTTATTTGGGAGAAATGTTCCCAGGCAAAAATGAGTATTTTCATTTTTATTATATTATCATTTTTTAGTATCTTATGATAATATAGTAAAAATGACTATACTCAAAATGTCTATACTAAAAATGTCTATACCAAAATTTATATGATTTTAGTAAGCACTAATATTACATTTTTTTAGCATAAGTCATTTTTTGAAGAGTCTAGGAAAAATAAAAGTCCAATAAATACATCTGACCAATTCTTACTCTACTGTAGTCCCACTACAACTTTCAACTAGGATAGTGAGTCATTCATTTGCTACAATTGAACATGTTGATTCATATTATGATGATACTTTTATAAAATCTTAATATCTGCCAACAAACATATATCTTATTAACTTTGGAAAGAGTCAAGTTCTTAATTCAGGCTCATGATGAGTTAGAGACTAAGAGACCTAATAACCCAAGACTTAAGACATATACTAGAAGGAAAAGACATACATAACCTACTCATGTCAAAGACCAATTTAGCAAGGAGTGAAATGATCCTACAACTAACTCCTCTAGTTTGAAATTTTGATCGCTCTCCGAAAAAGGTAAATAAGTTATAGTCATCATACAATCTCACAAATATTGTCGTATACATATTTTCTTCTTCCTTTTATTTCTTGTACTACCTCTCTTAGTGTTATGACACTCATATCTTTTTCTAATATAATATGTCACCCAAGATAACGTTATGCTATGATGAAAGAGATAGTGCTATGCCTTATGAAAATAGTTCTAAGATATGCTACTGTTTGTAGGCATGTGTTACTATTAAAACAAGTTCATATGTGAAAATAGTTCATCCTAAGGAAATGCTTATGACGACAGGATTTAAATAAGCATTTGATGTAGACTATAAGGATACTCTCCAATAGTCAAATGACTTTCATACAGAATCTATTCTCTTGTAATATCTCACATATAAAAAACATATCAATTAGACATGTAAAATATTTTTCTTCATGATGACCTTTAGTATGAGATATACATGAAGCAACAATTTGAGTTTAGAGTAATATAATTAGACATATCATGATTACAAAAGAAAATAAGGTGAAAATTATCTAACTTAGAAAATATCATTAGTCGCAGTTCCACTCTAAAGATCCTGGAAGACTCAAATATTTTTTTAGTATCAAAATTATTTAGTCCAATAGAATAATTATCATGTCACATAGGAAGTATGTGCTCAATACCATAGAAGGGTTAGACTTTTTGGTTGTACTATAATTGATACTCTTATTAATTCATGTAGAAATGTTATTTCTGATATGACACTTACAATTAACTCTACTACTTATAAAAAAATTATAGAAAACATTAATTATGAAATGGTATCAACTAAATATAACATACAAAGTCAATATAACTAATTATTTCATAGATTATACATGATAGGTTCACTCAACATAGCTTTTTACATCCTTAGATTTGTAAAAAAGACTTTTGGAAAATGGGATCACTCTCATCAATCATGAACCCTTGCAGTTAGTCATTCATTATATTTGAGTTGTGCATCAACTAACATCAATGAAGGCACATTACCTATTTTAGTTTTCTTGGAAGTAATTATCGCTCCTGGGGGATCAGAGATAAACAATTATTTTGAGATTTATTATAGAGATAGAGTTCAAGAAGATGATGACTGTTACTTATAAAATACTTTAAATCCAACACTTATTCGAGGAGATTGGGTATTTTCTTCTCTTAATTCTATTTACTGTGACTGCTATGTAGGATAACATACAGTCTCAAAACTAGTATTTCACAAGCATACAGAGCAAATAGAGATAAAGTATTTCTCCCTCATAAAAAAATACATGATAAGACCATTACAATAAAATTCACGAATACCTTGAAAAGATCTCGGCTAACCTTAAATAAGGTTTATACATTATATAATGACATTGTTTATATGAGATTTATCATATTATTATCGATTTTGTTATTTGTAATATTTAGTTTTACATTTCTACAACAACTAAACAAAAATTATTTTCTCAAAAAAATAAATACTATCACAACAATATGAGATACAAAAATAAATTATCTAAGCAACTCTAATTTGATATGCTACATTTGTATCCAAGTCTTAATCTTGAATTCTTTATATCCAAAAAATAATGTCCACCATCATTTGCACATTATAACTAGTCTATTGAGCATGACACTAATGATAGAATAATATTAACAATCATTTGCTCGAGCACCTATAGCTGTTTAATCACATGTGAGCTCTCTACCCATTAACAATCCCTTGGGAACTACATTTGTAATATAGGTCTATAAATAATCTTAACATAAGAAATACTCCAATTAACTAAAACAAAATCAAATTGTGAAACATATAGATTCGATCATTTAAGAAAGTTAATATGAGAAATGAGAATGAAAAAAAAAAATATTAACAAATATTAACAAATGATTTGCTTGCAGCATTGTATCAAATAAAACAAAAAATATATATCAAAAAGATCTAATGAAATTCACTTAGGCTAAATCAAAAATCATACATCCAACTAGAGTTTTGAAAAATTGAAAACTCTTCTAGAAGTGAGTATAAGAACATAATGTAAAGAAGATACTTTATCTGTCTCACACTCTCTGATAAGTCAATCTCTGCTAGAAAAATCTCAAAAAACTAAACAACTAGCTGAGTGAGATGAGTGAAGTGAGTAGCGACATGCTCATACTTTCTAATCTCATCTAGTCTCAATCCAACAAACTATATTGTCTAAGATAAATAAAATAGAGTTGCTAACTCATATAGACCTTATATATCATGTAAGATGAGAACACTGAGACCAACCCAAATTCAAGGGATTACCACAAGATAATCAATAGGTGAGAATTAATTTGTCATCACTTCTCTTTCATCTTATCAATAGATAGTTCATTTGTCAAGTAGTGTATTATATCTTCACTAAAAAAACATATCCAAACTCTCACCACCCACAACGAAAAATTATAGTTCTCGAGATTATATAGAATAATCACCAAAATTTGAACTATTACATGAGCTGATATGACAGACGATAGAGCAAGTCAATCAGACATTGGACTTATAATATATCAAATTTGCACAAGTCACACACATGATATACCCACGACACATCCTCGTTACACCAGTCACACGGACATGCATACTAGCATTGTGCATACGAGCATTGTGCATACTAGCCATACATGCACACCATCATTATGTACACCAACTACACGCACACCAATTTTGCTATTACATCAACATAAGCCACTCATGATGGACACGGGACAAGCAATGACAATCATGTCCTTCACTTTCTTCACACGCACTCACATGCATGCAGTGTGTTGTTACAGTGCATGTCTCACTTGGCAAACTCTTAGGTTTGCCCTAACTACAAACTTTTGTTGTGATAACATGATAAATTAAGTTATGAACATAAAATCATCAATAAAGAATACTAGATGGTATAAATATACAAGTAGTACTTTTATACCATCAAAAAATTAGATTGGGATAACACACATGATGAGTACTCCCATCCATAATAAAACACATGACAAGACAAAAATATATATATAAATTATAAAATAAAACTACAACAACATTAAATTTGATCAAGAATATGCGCGTAGTTGTTCTTTACAAGATAATCATATAATCCTTGCACTTCTATTCTTCGAGAATCTTACTTCTTCTAGTGTCCCTCCCTTTATGAGTAAAAAATAAAAGTTGAATAGACATATATTATTTAGAATATCTTTAATATAATAAATAAGAAAAATACAAAAGAAGATGTTGAAAGTTTATCTCAATGTAAATATTGTAAAAAAAAAAAAATAGTTACAAAATTAGTCGAGTCAGATGTCATCCTAGAAACAAGTTTATTGATGATATTGATATTTTATGATTCATGAATCATAGAAAAATTTGTAAGAAGTTGATTAAGACCAGTTGTTGACCTGACGTCACACTCCTCTTTTATCCAAGCTTGAGACAATTAATGCAAATTTGGGTACTTCCATTATACAATAATGAGTAAAAATAAAATAATACATATAATAAAAATTAATTTCAATGCAATAAAATTCAAATACTCATATATCTGTATATACCCACATGTTCGTCCATAAAAACAAGATAGTGATTAATTGATTTAACAAAAAATTTACTCAAACTAGAGTTGAGTGAAATATACAAAAATATATAGTCAACCCTAACTAGCTTCAATTATAAATAAAAATTCATAAAATAAATCCTATTGGTATAGAAATTAAAAAAGAATTGTTATTGGTGATGGCGGAAGCAAAAACAAAAGCAACAATGCCACTATTAGATAGTCTCCTTTAGAACCATGATGATAAAAAATAATTTATATTCATTAAACACGTGTTAGCACAAGTATTTATAAACAAGAAAAAAAGCATTACTCGAGCACCCCCACCAATTCATTTTGAGATAAAAAGAATTGAGATGGTGTGTCATCGGATTCACAATGAGAAATCACATTACAAATTCACAAGTGGACATGGTTTGGATTCATAGTACTTGCAATCACAATATGTATCATATATAGCAAAGTAGTTTCACATAAATTGCTAAATTTTTATTAAGCCCATACCTAAATCTCATGTTAATTGTATTGTAGAATATATTTTTTTTTATTTAATCTATGAAAGGTGAATGCATGCTAATGATTTTATCTAATGAATATTTCCTCACCAATTTCTCTTTCATCTACTTTATCAACACACAAACAAATCTATTCAGACATGTGATTTTGGATACCCTATTGCAACATGCTACATTTATGAAAATAAAGAAAGGCCTCAATGATTGTTATTGATTATTTCCATAAATAAGGAACATCTTACTAAAAATTGGACATGAAGAATAGTCAAGGAGAAACAGTCTCGACTAGTAATCCATTTTCATGGAACAAAGAAAGATCTAAAAATAAATTATTATTATCATTTAAACTTATTTTCAATATAATCGAGATTGATCATATGAAATTTAGTCTTCTAAATAATATGATCATTATACAAATTCTCACATTAAGCATTTTGATCTCCTATTAACATGTCCGAACCATGTGATAGATCTCTCTCTAATTTTATCTTTTATACATGTGATATCTCGATTATATAAATATTAACACATCAAATCTCATAATAACTAGAAAGATAAAATTAATAGTCATATCTTGAAATAATAACAAGTACATTCGTCCAATAACGATATGGTAGGTTTTGGGTACGAAATTCATCAAATATATCCTCTCTTATTTTCGAAAGTAAGGCAGTCAAGATATTTATCTCTCTCATACCCTACACTAAGTGGGAATCTTGTGCACTGGATAGAACCCTCATGCATGCGACATCTAGAAAAGAAAAATCCCCTCAAAAAACTAAAAAAAAAAAAACATAGAATAGATAATATGATAAACTAGTTAGTACCATGCCCCAAAAACCCGGATTACTTATCCCAACTCCACCATCTGGACAAATGTTACCACCTTTGCTGTCACAGAATACCTCCATTCTAAGAGCAACCTTATTATGCTCAAAGCAAGAAGAACGATCAGTTGATACAAACAGAGAAGACCTGCTGCCAATGGTAAACCATGGGTCAATATTGGATGGAGTGGTGAGGCCCCCTGCTTCGAAACCTTGGAAGAGAAAACACATTACATCTTTCAGAAAAAAAATCCGAAGACAAAATAACTAGAAAAACATTTTTTTAAAACCCAAAGTCTTAAATTTGACGATTTGACTAATACAATAACCAATTTGCTCAGAACTGATAATTCACAACAAGAATCACAACTTGGAGAAGAATTTACAGGTTGGGATGCAACCTTGATTAGATAACATTATGATAACAAGTTGTTTTCTTAATGTTCGCTTATGTTTCCCATACAACTTTTGAAAGTAAAACTAAATGAAGAGCATAAACAAACTATTTAGATCTAGCTGTCATGATTTTTTTATTATTCTCTTTTATATCTTAAATTATTGATAGGAAGATAAAACTTGTGTTCTCCCTATATTTTTATTTTTATTTATATGATTTAGGTTTTATTTGTTGTGCATCGAGAATCATTAAGTTATTATGTTTCTATAGGGTTTCTTTTCAGATTTTACAAGAGCAAAGCCTTGAGAGAGAGAGAGAGAGAAATGACGTGTCATGTGCATAATATAGGTGTACGTCTATATTAGTAAAAACATGTGAGTAATGTAGGCGTGATGTAAACATGAAACTATACAGAAGGTGTGGTGTATATAGAGTATAGAGGCAAATAGTGATGATTTTGTGGTCGTGAATCTCACAATAAAGATACATGCATGACGTAGATATGGTGTAAGCATGCATACAGGTGTGACATGAAATGTTTGTGCCAAGTAGGCTGAAAATGAGCATGGTGAACTCTGCGTAAACAGTGATAATTGTAGCATTTGTGTATTTAAAATTGGCGACAGTGTGTGTGCAGCGGATTTGTGTAAGCGAAGAAACAGTCATGCAAGGTGTGCAGGCTGTGGTGCAGCATGTGCAGTGTGTACAGGAGGTACAGTGTGGGTACAAGCAGTTCAATGTGTGCAAGCGCAGTGTACATGATAATTTTGCAGTGAGTATAAGACACCGACCAGCTGTTGGTGTCGATCAACTGTGTTGTGTGAGTGGAAAATAGTAGGGTAGTACCTATTTTTACTTCAACTGATGGAAGAAGTAAAAAACTCAATTATTACTATGTGAAGAATCAGGCAACAAAATTACACATAGTTAACTACTAGAGTTAGGATATGATTTTTAATCAAGAAAAGTTAAACCTTTAGATAGAGAATCCTCCGAGTGGAGGGTCAGAGTTCACTCACTATGATCTCTAGTAGTGAAAAATATATTGAATTTCATTCTTCAGGTATTACTGATCTCACGACTTATATCTTCACTACAAACTCGTAAATTATTGTCTCATGAATCAATGATCATATCACATTTAATTATTTTTATTTATTACTTTTTTCTATTTGCTTATTCAATATTATTATAGTTAAAAGAAAATTATCTACAATTTTTAACTAGTACAACATTAATTTGGTATTATGTTCCTATCAAGTGTTCGATTTGTTATTAGATATAAAAAGTTTTTTTTATAAGTTATATTTCTAAATAATTCAATTTTAATATTATTTTTTCTTTTAATAATATTATTTGCAAGGTTGAAAGGCATCAAGAAAGACTTTTTTTGATTGATCATAATGAATTATATATTATCTCCTCTATAATTACATATTTCACTGATGCTAGAGTATTATTGACTCATCACTTAATAACTAAAAGATTGAGGATAAAAATTATTTTTAACAAGATTTATTAAAAAAATAAGAATTTATACAGGTGACCACAAATAATTAGAATAATTTTGGTTAAGGATGATAGCGATGAATAATAATTGTACATATTTTCCTTGGTTATTTATTTGTCAGTTTAAATCTCAGTATTTTTTAAGTTTTTGGCTTTTTGTAAAAGAAAAAAATTAATTTAATAAAAATATAAAAATCATTAATATTGACAATATCTTGAAATATATATCTAAAAATTTCTATATTTATTATATTAATCATGAGATTATACATCAAACTTTTTGTTATAGCATATCACCACAAAATAAAAATGAACAAATAAAAAATAAATATTTGAATTTGATTGAAATATCTAGGAAACTTTTATATGATGAAAGTATTCCAAAATTTGCTTGAGGAAATATAATTTTAATGGAAAACTACAAAATCAACTAGATATATTATTCTATCCTTTCTCATCAAGTATCTTTCAAATATTACATGCAGGACATAAATAAATTACTTTTTCAACCAAAATTTTATGAGTATTTGTTAAGTTCGAGATTGATAAAATGATATCAAATGAAACTGAGTGACTTTCTTAGATATTCTAATACTCAAAAAAAATTCATATATAATTTACCTTAGACCAATAAAGTAGTAGTTAATACTAATATTATATTTTTTAAGTAGAAATCATTCTTTAATGAGTTTGATAAGGATTTAGGAGAGAAACATATACTTCATACTCCTCTTTACTTCTCTAGGGTCTCATGTCAGCTTCAACCATGAAAGAGTCACCCTTTAGCTACTTCTAAAATTTTTAGTTTACGATATACAATTTTTTTTTGAATCATCATATTTAACAACAAATACAAATTAATTCTAAACAGAGTAATATTTCTTTGAAAAATATAATCGCTCTCTAATCCAATCACATTGGTAGCTCATGAATCGATGTTAGTATTATAATAAGTCAAATAATCATGCAGCCAACTATTTTGCATTAAATTTTTGATTGTTCTCCAAAAAAAAAAATAAGATGAATCATACTCAACACCCTCTTTCACAAATGCTTTTACTACTCTTGATCATATCAAGATATTTAAGTCACCTTCTAAAAGGTTATATCATCCAGCATTATACTGGGTAATTGTGGAAGAAATAAATACTCTCTATTCTAAGGAAAAAATAAAAACAAGTATCTCAACTTATTAGAAAATATGTTATTAGTTGTAAATTGATGTTCACTATGAAGATTGATTATGATAAGAGAGTAGATCACTTGAATATATAATTTATTACAAAAATATTTACTCAGACATTTAGAGTATATTATCATAATAATTTCTCTAAAATGATGAAGATTACATTAATATAGTATTGTTACATATATCCCTAACAATATTTTATAAATAAATGATACATCTCAATTATACATGAAAAATATATAAAGCGTGCATCTCATTTTCAAGTAATAACATATCTTTCTGATTTAATTTACAGATGGGAATGATAATATACAACCACTTGAGTTTATTCTTTTGATTGGAGCACTCAATCTCTGAACTATCCAAATCATTTTCACCAATTATGTAAAGGTGGCATTTATATTATTTTATATTCATATTGACAATAACTTTTTTATTTTGTTGTAAACTAAAATTTAATATGATATTAAAGTTAAATCGTGTAGTGAAAGGTTTAGACACCCTAGGCACAAAATTGTGTGCAATGCACAAGCATAGTGCACACACACACACACTATCTAGAAGAAGAGTGCACGATTACATTATGGCATATGCATACGCCACCAAATTTTTTTGTCGCACAACACTATGTGCGCACAATGGAAGGCAGATGGTGGCACCTACAGTAGGCACACAATAGACACAGTCATGCACAAATGAAAGCAAACAATAGGAGTAGTCATGCACAATGAAAAGCAAACGACGAGCACACAATTTGCACAATCATGCATAGCGAAAGGCACACAATAGGCACAATCGTGCACAATGAAAGGCACATAGTAACGCATGTTTTTTTTTGTGCAATCTATTAGGAAAGTGGAGCAGAAACCCATAATTTGGGTTTAAATTGAAATTAGTGTTTGCATACCCTAATTAATTCAATTCTACCAATTTAAGTTTATTTTTGGATAGTGAATTGAGTATGAAAATATATTTTTGCATCAAAAAATGAGATAGAAGAGTCAATGTTTAATGTGCACACTACACAAGGATGGGTCCAAATAAAGTTAGATATTATTTTCATAAAAAAAAATCAAGATCTTTACATAGTATTAAGAGAGATTGACTGCTTATCAAAATTATTCATGAGTATTCACATAGTTCAACCACCATGACACTTATAATTATTTTAGAGTAAACAAAACTCTTCTCTAATAAAGTAGTAGGTCATTCTCTTCTTTAAGGTATTAATAATTATTTTACCTGTACTATCACCTCAAAATCATGTATAATTAACAAGTTAGTTAATATTCATATTACTAATAATTATACTTTATTTCATATATTATATTATTGTTATAAAAATATTATTATGAACAATAAAAAATATTCAAAAAATTATTGAATATGAAAATATTCAACTTGTATCTTTATGACTTTCTCAAGATATATTATTTTTCGATTGTTCTGATAGTTTAATTTTTATGATTTATCTTTCCAAACAACTTAGCTATGTTTTTTTATTTTTATTTTTAATGACATTTATTTGCAAAATTAAAAATTTACAAGGTTGACTATAAATTGTTTCTTCTATAATAAGGTTTCCTACTAGATATTTTAGTGTCTTTGATCTTTTACTTGTACTCTCTCAACTTTGTCAATTGATAAAGCTCATCAGGAATTTCAATCTTACATGTCAATCTGAATTGAATAAGCACCCATTAAAAAATTTACATGTCAACTTTGATATTTTAGTGTCTTTGATATTTTAGTATCTTTGATCTTTTACTTATACAATCTGACGCATAGAAACCAAATAAAAAAGCAACCAAAGAAGAGTATAGATATTTAATTATATTTGTTAATAAATACTAACATTATACATTGATATATCTCTTTAATGATATATCACAATTTTTTCTATTTTTAGGATATTTTATAAAAATATAAAAATAAATTTGCTAAAAATATTAAAAAATTAAAGAATAACAATGCAGTATAATATATATATAATAGATTCAGTACTTACGGTATAAATCATATAAGTAAACATGAGAATTTCCACACTATCACACTCCAACAAAATGCAATTATCAAAAGAAAAATAGATACCTAATTAAAACAACTCGAACACTTCTATTTTGAAAGAGTATTTAAAAATATTTTTAAGAAAAAATTATTTTAATCATAATCTAACTTATCAATTTGATACTATCTGCTATTCTTTCTCAACGCATACCCTTCTAGATCCTAAATCCCTTAAAAAATATTATTTAGATTGTATCTCAAAAAATTTGAAATAACTTGTTTTGTTCTTGATCGCTCTCTAGGACAAAACAAGTTAGTATTTAGGGCACTGAGCTGTGATTTCATTAAAAACTTTAATACCCAAAATGAATACAAATATTTTTTATCAAAAACTAATAAAATTTTAATGAATTTAGATTTTATCTTTTGTGATCAGGACTCGTGTTTTAATATGTAAAAAAAGAATATAAGTCCAGAAGTTAAACTTGAATTTATTAATCTTCCTTCCTTACTTGTAATACTACATGGACCATTAGTTAGTATAGAGAGCTACTTATGGGCTATATATGAGCTAGTTGGTACTCATATATATGAAACTATAATCTTGACTTTTATTAATGTATGTTGTTGCTTATATGAGTGTTTGATATGAAAATTAATTTTAATTATGAGGTAAAATTGCCTAAAAGTAAGATATTACAAAAGAATTTACTCACTCTTGGCATTGATTATCAGAACATTTTTTCATTAGTAGCTAAGATGATCTTTAAATACTCATGTCTCTTATAATTTCTCATAAATAGATTACATAACACTTTTACATAAAAATATTTTTTATCCGCGAAGATCTTAAGAATGAATTGAATATAGAACAATCACATAATTTTTGAACACATACAAGATATTCATATCTAGTTTGTAGATTATAAAAGACTTTTAAGACCTAAAATAATCATCAAGAACCTAAATTATGAGATTTTCATTTCATAGTCATATTTTTTTGGCTAGTACATTTGTATCATAGATTATTATTTAGTTTACCAGAGAAATTTAGATAACACATATATTTTGTTAATTATATGTGCAGATGATATTCTTAGTATGACAAATAACAAATTAAGAATCAATCAACACAAAGTATATTTTTAATCATAATTTTTAAAAAAATTAAAAACTTAGCTATTTTCTTGAGATTTAGATAATTTATGATAGTTGATAATTATGTGACACAAAGAAAATATATCTTGGATACTCTTTCAGAATAATCTTTTTGGTTACATTATAGTTGATACTCCTATTGAACCATATACTAACTTTTTATATGGTACTAGTCCTCAAGTTGACTCAACTATATATAAAAAAATTATATAAGAGATTAATTATTTAAACATAACCAAGTCAAATATATCCTATAGTGTAATATACTTTATTATTTCTTACATTCTTCATGACATGCTCATTTTGATATAACTCTCCACATACTTATGTATTTAAAACAATCTATAAGACTGGTTATTTCATTCAATAATAATGAACATTTTCAACTAGTTAATTATTCAAACTTTAAATTGACACTAGCTTGAACATACATTAAATCTACTACAAGTTATAATAATTTTTCTAGACAGAGTATTAATTTATGAAAAAGTAAAAACATATGTCAATCTCTAGATTATGTGCAAAGGCAGAATACAAGGCAATCACCATAGATACATGTGAAATTCATTGGATAAAATTTATACTTAATAAAATAGAATTTTTTATCATTTCTAAGACTACTCTTTGTTGTGATAATCAAGCAACAAAAATTATATTTTGTAATCCAACATTTCACAAGTAAATAAATACATAGAGATAAATTATTTTTTTTCATGAAAAGATACAAGAAGATATTATTATTAACATATATTCCTACATCAAATCATCTATCTGAGAAAGTAATGAAAGTCTTGACATGACAATTTCATTTTTTTCCATAATTAATATTCTGAAAGAAACATCTCATAATATATTTTGAATTATTATTATTATTAGTGAGAATCATTTTTATATTTGTAGTTTTATCGTGTAATTCTTTTTCTACAAAACTCATAATATTTTCTTTCTTAAGAAACATCTCGCTCTTAATTTAACTATTTAACATATGGCTCTTTGACCATGTTCATGAACAGGGGCGTTTGGCCCAACAACATAAAAATTCGCATGAGTCAGGGCCATCATGTCAGACCACCTATGCCAAAGGGGTAGCTTTCCTACCTTAGACCTTTTGGCCAAACTGATGTGTCCGGCTCATATTCTCACCATTATTTGCAAAATAATCTCTTTATATATTTAAAATAATTTTATTCTACATTACTAATATATCATTCTCAGCCTTAATATACGAGTGATGAGAGCTTGTGCAGGAAAGAGCTTGTGCCAATGAGAGCTTGTGCTGCCGCATACTTTGTCTCAGTTGGTATTATTGTCAAATGGAAAAAGATCAAAGAGGAGACCATGACATTTATCTCTAAAATTCAAATTCTCTCTCATAAAATACCTTCCAGAGTCAATGACAATGCCAAACTCACCAAAGAGTTCATTTACATGTAGTTTGCCAATGCTCACTTTTGAAATATTCTCATTTCTGGCCCAATCTTTAAAGAGAATGCTCTTCAGGTAACAGCCACTATTGGGATGAATGACTTTAAGGCCTCAAATAGTTGCCTGGAGGTATTTCACAGGCACTATTATATCCAATTTCATCAAATATTAGGAGAAAACACATGCATGAACAAGTAAGTTGTCAATAATAAGAAGCAGAATTTGTTCTACGTCATCCAAGTCTATGACAAGAAAGACATTTGGAACATGGACAAAAATAACATTTTCTGAAAATGTGTGTCCAACCACAACTTGGTGTCCCAGAGAAAAAATTGCTAAGGAAGCAAACTCACCAAGGAAAGACTTACAATCACTTTTCTCTATTCGGCGGCTGGTGAGAAGTTCAAGCCTTTGGGGATTGGCAAATCCCTGCTGGCAAGATCTTTCAACAAACAATTCCTCGACGAGTTACAATTTGGAAGGTAAAAACCAAAGCTTGGATGACTGGAGCGATCTTTCTGAAATACTTCAGATGTTGAACTCCAAGATGCAGTCGAAGACCTGAAACATCCATTTTTTCTCGACAATACCTCTTGTCGTCTAGAGAGAGGGAGCTCTCCAAGGTCAAACTTGTTTTCCCTCGATCAAACACGACTACAAGAACCTAGCCCTTGGATTGAAAGATATTTCTTGAGTTTCTTCTTTTCCATTAAAATGCTGCTGCTTTGGATGCTGCTTTAAAAAAGATGAATGTTGGTCATGCCATTGGATGGATTGCTCGAAGCTAGAATGAAATCACCACTTTCACCATCCAAAACTGCTTTCATAAAGTTGGACTAAATAAAGAAACAATCCAAGTCAAACAAGACGACAAATCGACTCAAGATGAAGAAGCGATAATCCTTCTTACTCGAAAAGTATGAGTTGAAATGCCCAAGCCTGTGGTGGAGGACATCCCAACATTCAATACTCTAAAGGATGACCAAGAAGTTGTCATCATGTCTACACCACAAATAAAACTTGAGCTCAAAAAAGAAGAACCAAAAGTTTAGTTGCCCAATCTAATAATATCTGAAGTTTTCAAAGGATTTCAAATTCTCACGATTTTTTCTAAAATTAATCACTTGGATGATCTCGCTCCATGAGTGATTCAAGTTCACAAGCAACTCATCAAACATCTAATGCAGAAGTCAAAATAGGTAACGCTTCATCAATTCCTCCAAAATAATCAATAAAATGATAACTTCCTTGATGTCTCTCTTTGATTGAACACCTACCTACATTGAACGCTATGATCAGAATACATTGGTGTTCAAAGTAGGTGGGTTTTACTCTATCTCCTCTCTGTCTCTCTCTCTCTCTCTCTCTCTCTCTCTCAGTGTCTCTCTGTGTGTGTGTGTGTATCTGTGTGTGTGTCTGTGTGTGTGTGTGTGTGCGTGTGTGTGCGTGTGTGTGTGTGCGTGTGCGTGTGTGTGTGTAGAATAAATTTCATAAACTAAATATGATCAGAGTACTCTTATAAACTATAGGCACTTAAGCATGTAATTAAAAAATACAAGATAACTCAATAACATTCGTTGAATATTTTTCTCAAAACACACAAGTGCGTTTATTTCAAAAAGATGAAATTCATTTTTATTTTTATTAATTTTAATAAAAAGATGAAACGTTTTATTCACAAGACATTAATATCCTTGAGAAAGATGCAATAAACTTGAGTATCTCTCAAAAATAATTATTATTTATAAGAACTTTAGATAATTCATCAAATATCATATATTAATAATTAATCATGTACTAGATATCTTATTCAAGTTGAAGCAACTAGAATAAGATCCAATGATATTTTGTTGATAGTCCATTGATATTAAACTGCAACACTTTGATTAAATCAAGATTAGAATAGATCGTGTCTTGGAGCATTAGCAAGTATCATCCCCCAGGACAACAAGTCTTGTGTTCAAGATGGTCAAATGTCTCTCTGATTTATCAGAGATAATACTTGTCAAGATATATACCTCTCAGATTCCACATTAGGTAAGAGCCTTATGCACTAAATATTAAAAACATACAAAAAAATAACTAAAGTATTCTTAATTATTTTTAGGATGACGTAGCCATGATCACATATGAGACAAATTTGTCAATAACAAACTTGTTAGGCCACTTGAGAATATTTACTTATCATGTTTGATTGAAAATTCCTTATTGATTTTAAAAACATGTGATTGTTTTCCCTCTACTACTTATAAGCTTTGGAATCACAATATCAAGAGATTTAACTGCGAGAAAATATATAAACTCCTAGAAATTAAGGATAATATTTACAATTTTGATCTTATAGATGTCAAAGATAATAATAGTCAA
Organism: Sapria himalayana; assembly: GCA_029783825.1. Taxonomy (NCBI): domain Eukaryota; kingdom Viridiplantae; phylum Streptophyta; class Magnoliopsida; order Malpighiales; family Rafflesiaceae; genus Sapria; species Sapria himalayana. The sequence goes on along the minus strand of JAREIK010016312.1, from coordinate 154,528 downwards.
ATAAATCCTAGTATTTAAACTATTTTTTTTAATTGAGCCTGATGAACCAACTCACATTAGTATAGAAGTTGAATGGACCAAGTTTATAAGATAACCATGAAATGATCACTACCTCATCAATATTCAATCCCCATAGGAGAACACAAAGAAACTATCTGATTTAATAGAGAAAGTCGGTTGGCACCGACTTAAAATTGTTAGAGTTAAACATATATTAAAGGGCAACCCAAAGGCCTAACTCATTTTGCTAACTTAAGTATATATTATAATTTAGAGTTTATAGTTTTTTTTATTGTGCATTTCTTTTAGTTTGCTGCATCTAGAGGTGTCAAACGGGCCGGCCCGGCCCGGCCCTTTTTTTTAAGGCACGTTCGTGCTACCGGGCCGGGCACGGCACGGTTCCAGTACAGTGCCCGGCCCGTCCCGGTTTAAAAATAGCCGAGCCCGGCACGGGCCGTGCCGTGCTGGGCCTAGCCCGCTCGGGCTTGCCTGTCCGAGCGGTTCGAGATACGGAAAGACCGCGGCTCGGGTCGAATCAGACCCGACCCGCAGTCTTTTTTTGCGGGAGGGGCATCCTTGGGTCGGGCTCACGGGACACCCGGCACGGGACTGACCCGTGCCGGGGTGCTGTGCCGCGTGCCGAACCGTGCCGGGTCAGGCACGACACGGCTCTGGCCAGGCACGGCACGGGCCCGGGCACGGAATTTTTCCGTGCCGGGCCGGCCCAGGCACAACTGAACCGTGCTGTGCCTCGTGCCGGGCCAGGCCGGCCCTGCCCGGTTGACACCAGTAGTTGCATCATTAATGGGAGAAACACTCAATATGTGAGATATCTCAATCTAATGACCTGATACATTAAAGGATCTCTATTGTTCATATTTTATCATCTAGTACTATTAAGTTTATATTAATTTTTAACTTAGATATTAATGTGATATTAACGTAAAAACCATGTGGGGAACAATCTCTATGACATGTAAGGATATAAAACTCAAGAGAGATGACGACTACAATGTAACAACACAATACACGTGTGGCATGTGTGCAATGATACATACCACAACATATTGTCATCTCACACCCACTACATGCGAAGGGCATCGTAACCAACTGCATCAATGCTAGGAGATCATGGTTGCGATAAAAAATTATAGTTGTGTGGACTAGAATCAAGAAGCAATGTTTTTTTGGGTCCCTCAAACTAAGACCCTAATTTTGAGGTGGCAATTATGAGCGATAAATTTTTGACCCATTATACCCTATTTTTGGGATGCCAAATTTTGGAAACCCAATAATTAGGATTCTTAACTTGGGTAGAAAATCTAAATTAAGATTTTTTTGATTTATTTAGGGGTAGTTTTTTGGGTTGATTTCTATTTTGAATGATATTTGAGTATGTAGAATGCTAAATATCAGTTATTACTATTTAAAAGCTAGGAAATTAAAATTACTCACAATAGCCTACAAAAGTTAAGACATGATTCTTTAATCATAAAATACTAGATCACCTAATAAGAAAAATATTCAATGATGAATCTAAGTAAAAAATGATTACAAAGAGACTCAACTTTTGATTATAATGTAATAGTTCATCAAGATTGAATTAGTTTCAATTTTATTGTAGTTTGCACAAAATGCAAGCTTTGATGAGTTTGCAGCATCATTATATTCATCTCATGTAGCACATTTATAAGATACAATTATTCAACATCATCATTTCAAAAGAAAAGAATAAAAACATTAGAGACAAGTTAACTAATAGATCCATCAAGGGATCCTCACAGAGTCATCCCAATGTAACTCACTACTAAAGAGGGATATTCGAGTTTACTCGCAAGTAGAGGTGTCAAACAAGCCGAATTTTTTGAGCACGAGCGGGCCGCCGTGCCAGGCCAGGCACGACACAGTTACTGTACCGTGCCGTGCCTTGCCTGGCCCGCTCGGGCTTGCATGTCCGTATGGGTGGGGATTCGGGGGCGACCACGGGTCGGGTCGAATCAGACCTTACCCGCTGTCTTTTTTGCGGGAGGGGTCATCATGGGGTCGGGCTCACGGGACACCCAGCACGGGACAAACCCGTGCCGGTGTGCCGTGCGGCAAGCCGAACCGTGACGAGTCAGGCACGGCACGGCACGGGCCAGAGCACGGAATTCTTCAGTGTCGGGCCGGCCCAGGCACGGCTGAACCAAGCCATGCCTCGTGCCGGGCCGGCCCGCCCCGGCCCGGTTGACACCTCTACTCGCAAGTAGAATAGTAGTAGATCCTTTCACATATACTAAATTTATTATGACTCATTCTTACACTTCACACTATGCGGATTGTTGCCTCGAGAGCCAGCACTCATATTTCAAGAAATCACTCGAGTCATTGGGTTTGTCAATATTCAACTTGACCATTTATTTCTTTAGCATATTTTTTTATTTCTAATTATCCTGTTATTCTTCATTCCATGAGTTGTCTATCTAAACAACTTATTTTTTATTTTATTTTTATTTCTACTAATATTTATCTGTATGATTGAAAGATTCTAAAAAAAATTATTTAAAACTGAGTAAAGTGAATTATAAATCTTCATGTTACAATAATATCTCATAATAAGTATTTAAGTGTATTAAACTATTTACTTGTATATTCTAAATTTCTTCACCAATTATTGGCCGAGTTAAAAATTTTTTACATGAGTCTGAAGAATATTTTATCATAAAGTAAAAGACATACTAATTAGAAAAATATATTAGGAAATCCTACTTTGCTACTTAAGCTTATATAAGTAATGACTCATTTGATTTGATATATTCATACGTATTGAGATCTAATAAAGAACCCAAAAGAGATTTAAGAATTTTATTTACTTTTATTAATTATTTTTTTGATTTACATAAATTTTTCAATTTTGTTGTATATCACATACATTTTTTACCTTTTAGACATGTTATGGTTTTTAATTTATTTTATATTTATTTTTTAAATTTTTATCAAGAACACCAAACATGTGAGTTGTCTCAATCAATTTTATTCATTATATAAAGATATTGGTTATATGACATTTTGATATTGAATGTTTATTTTTTTTTTGCTTTTTAATTTAGTCATTAAAAAATAAAAAATAATTTAATAAAAATATTAAAAAAAATAATGCATTAGAGCATAAATCAAATAGTTTTAACACTTATTGTATGGTTCTCAAAATCATAAGCCAATATTATTGTGTCGACACACCCCATGGAATGAAGTTGTACAAAAATAAATAAATATCTGATTAAGACATCTCAGATACTCATATAAGATATATATATTCCAAAATATTTTTTGGGAGATACGATATTAATCATAAATTTTCTCGTTAATCAGATATTTTATTTTATTTTTTTCTAATCATGTATTATTTCAAATCTTATATTTGGAAAAAAAAAATTTAGCTTACCATTAAAAATTTTTTAAATACTCGATTTATTCACGATCTCTCAAAACAAGATAAGATGATATTTATTATATTTAAATATAATTTTCTTAAACCCGCTAATAGCCAAAAATAATACAATTACTTTTTAACAGAATCTAATAATATAGTAGTTGGTGCTAACATTAATTTTGTTAGCATAACTTATTTTTTAGAAAACCTAAAAAAAAGTGAACCTAGATGACATATCTAGACTTATAATTTCACTTTTTTCTTCGGTCTTGCTTGGACCTCTAGTCAGTAGAGAAAGTAACATATCAACTATATAAACTTGATTTATTATATAATGTCACTCCTATGGAATCAAGTTGATTTAAAAAAAAACAAGTATTCCCATAAGAAAAAATCTCATTCAAGCTCAAGTGATAGAATAATCCAAAAGTTTATTCCAATTCAAATTCACGATAAACTAAAGAGTGATAAACTTGACCACTCATGAATTATAGTCTATATTTGAAGAATAAGATATATACAACTTGCTCATATTAGATATGAGTCTACCATAGAACTGATCTTTCAGCCAACTCTAATCTTTATTTTTTGAGCAGCTTATGAAAGGAATGGCCAAATTGTATTCAACATAGTTTCATAAGTTATTATATATATATTTTCTTCCTTCTTTTATTATTTCAATTAACAATACTATGGTGCTAAAGTCTCAATTTTAGACATTATCTCATGCAATTAAAGGTGTCAAATAGGCAAGGTCGGCCTGATTTTTTTAGGCCCAACCAGGCTGGCATGCCGTGCTTGGCACGGCACGATTCATGGGAGGGCAGGCCCGGCACAGGCCCGTGGCCCGATAACCAACCGGGGTCGGGCCGGTTCCGCCAAGTTGGGTCTTGTCGGGTTGGTTAATTTTTAGAAACCCTATGGTTTCGGCAAAGCGCCGCCGGGCCTCCATCACTCGTCGGGCATGTCGAGCCTGGCTCGTCTGGCGTCGGTGTGTCTCCCCCGGTCGGGAGTTGCTCGCCGTGATGGGTTGTTGTGTCATGCCCACGGCCCATGTGCCTGGCATGGCATGCGAACCGAAAACTTTGGTTCGGCATTGCACAACTCGTGCCGTGCGTGCGCCCAACATTGGGCCAAGCACGGCACGATAGCGTGTCATGCCGGGCCAGGCACGATCGAATCATGTCGTGCCTCATGCCAGGCTGGGCCGGCCCGTCTGACACATCTACATGCAGCATTGTATCAGACCATAATAAATGAGAAAATTATCCTACACTCAAATGAGACTTAGGAGTTAGGAAATAAGAAAAAATATATTGTTGATTATAAGTGAAACTTATAACAATAGAGTTTGCTTAGACATTTGTGTAGAATTCTAAGAAAATTTCTATTTAGTTATCAAGATGACCATCATACATATTCTTATTTCATTGACAATATTATACAGATAAAGAATATAATAGTTAGATGTTAATAATAAATTCTTTCACAGTAATCTTATGAAGAAAATATATATATAAAGAAGCAACTTGGATTTCAAGCAACACAATCTAAAGTGATATGCAAATTCTAAAAGGTATTATATAGCCTATAATAGATTTTGACAATATGATTTATAAGATTTCCACAGATAATTATCTCATTTGATTTATACATGTGTTATAAATTTTTTTTATTTTTTTCAAAATAATACTAATGATAGAATAATTTTGTCCATTGTATATGTGAATAATATTCTAATTATGAAAAATTATAAGTTGAGAATTATCAAACTCAATGAATACTTTAAAATATAATTTCACATAAATAATTTGGGAGATTCAAATACTTTTTCGAGATAAAGATGACATATTTCATGATATGTATTATTCTGTTATAGAAGATATATGCATTTGATACTCTTACTAAAAATAGACTGTTTAATTGGACAATATCAAATATTCTTATTTATCTATACATTTATATCTTATCCAATACAACTCCTTCAATTGATTCTAATAAGCATATAAAAATCATAAGTGTAATTAACTATTTAATTATTATCAGACTTTATATAACATATATAATTAATATTGTTAGTTATTTCTAAAATTCTTTCCGGTATATTCACCTTGATGCAATTCTTCGCATACTAAGATGTGTGAAAAAATTTTCAAGACTTAGAATCTACTACAATGAACACGATCATTTATAGTTAGTCAATTATTCAAAATTGAGTTGGACACCACAAATTTATATTGAGAATTGATTTGTAATAATTTTTTATATTTTTCATAGAGACAATCTTGCCCCCCAAAAAAATAAAAGAATGAATCTTGTTTTAAAATTCAATACAAAGACAAATTTTAGTGCAAAATATCAGTTATATACAAGCTATTTTAGATAAAATACTTTAGGAGATTGGGTTATATATATATATTTTACTTTTTATTGTGACAATTAGATAATAATACGTGTAACTTATAATCTGGTATTTCACAAAGGCCTTAAAGATGCATTAGTTTATTGTCACTTCTCCAAACTTTAACTTCTAAACATTTACGCACCAACTCGAGGAGAAGCATTGTAACCCACAACTTACAACTTTTTATTTTTTACTTTTCTTTTATTTAGTTTCACTATGGATAGGAGCACGCAGCCTATGGGCTGCCTCAATCCAAATGGCCCAATATATAAGGGTCTCTCTTGTGCACAATTTATCATCCAATGCTATTGAGTTTATTGTGATTTTTGACGTAGAACCCAACAGTGCTTATAACAAACAAACTGACAACTGGGCAGAGCACCATAGTAGACCCCTTGGCATTAGCAGTACAAAAACTGGGTTTTAGATGCAGTAATCATAGCATTGCTAGTAGTTATGATGAAAATTCGCAAACAGCTTCAGCAACTAAAAAAGCAGCATAGAGTAACACAAACAGAAACCACTGTACCACCTCACTCATGAGATGAGAAAGCAGCAGCAGGCACATTGATAGCAACTAAATAGTGGGAGTGAGACCTAAAAATGCATTTTTAAAGGTTTTGGTTTGGTCATGAAATAAGGAGCAAATAGCAATTGATGATCATCATAAAAAACAATGCTGGTGGCAACAGAAAAAAAAAAGTGACGAAAAAACTCTTGTTTCAATATGAACTGAAATTACACAAAAAACATCATAAATAGCGATTATGTGTGTATCTACTAGTATAAATACAACTAGAATATGAATTGGAATACTCAAGCATATCGCATGACCTCTATAATTACACAAAAAATATCATGATAGGTAATAACCTAAGAAGCACGGACACGGACACGGACATGGACACGAACACGGACACGGGGATACAATATGACAGGATACGGGAACACGGCAAACTCAAAAAAAATAAGATACGGATACGGCTAGGATACGGCATGATAAAAAAAAATAAAAATTATTATTTATAAATATTATGTATTGTATAAAATAAAATAAAATAATATATTTTATTTTATTAAATAAATATATTTTTTTTATTTTATAAAATTAAAATATTGTATTTTATTTTATAAAATTAAAATATTTTATTTTATTTTATTTTATTTTATAAGATAATATTTATAATTGTCTTATTTTATTAAATAATATTTAATAATAATCTTATATTATATAAAAATATAATTTTTTTATTTTATAAAAATCAGACCCACCCACCCCCCTCGTGGCTCCCACAAATCGCGCTCACCCCCTGCCACCTGCCCCCTCCACAGAATCGTGCCCACCCCCGCCGCCCCACAGAATCGTGCTCACCTGCGCCGCCTCACAGAATCGGCCATTAGCCAAAATGGACGAGGTCGTCAGGCATTGTCGGCATGGATACGGTAGCCGACGCATCCGTCCGATACGCCACGTGGCATATCGGATACGTATCCGTGCCGTGTCCGTACCGTGTCCACGTGTCCGAGTGTCTGACACGCAGACACGCCTATAGGGAGCCGTATCCATGCTTCCTTGGGTATAACATCAAAATATAGCACATTATAATGACAATCGGTAGACATTTTAAAAAGACACAATGAAAAATAAAGTAACTGGGTCTCACTGTATCAATACAAGTGGATGACGTATTTTACCCATTCAACCACAAAAAAGTCAACCTTTCAACCACAAAAAAGAACAGATATTGCAACAAAAATCCACCATGTCATATTTTACACAAAAAAGGACATTAACTCAAACTGAGCACAACATGAGCAAAAGACACTCCTGCATTTGATTGTGGTTTTGAGGACAATGCAAGCCAAAATATTGGGTTAGAAGCTGTTTCTCGAATTCAAAGTAGATGATAATTGCCCATTTTATGAACTTTTTCCATAACTAAAAAAGATGTTTATTTTTACCCCGATTATTAATAAGTTCTGCCCATAGCCCTCCAGCTCCAGCATGATTTATCTCCTACATGGAAAGCAATTTTTAATAATGTTACCAACAACTAAGAACCTTTGAATTAAATAATATATGTGTGCATGTGAAAACTTCTAAGTGTGTAATGTCGATATTAATCATGTAAAGAAAAATATTTACATGCATATGTGTGTATGTGTATGTAAACATATACATACACACATAAATATACACATATGCATGTGTGTGTGTGGGTGTAGGTGTATGTGTGTTCTAAGTGTGTAATATCAATACTAATCATGTGAAGAAAAACGTTTACATGCATATATTGGTGTATGTGTATGTAAACATACACATACACACATACATATACTATACATGTATGTGTGTATGTATATGTATGTGTTTGTAAGTGTGTAATGTCAATACTAATCTTGAGAAAAAAAGTGTTTATATGCATATATGTGTGTATGTGTATGTTTGTGTGTGTCCGCCTAGATTATTCTTGTACTTAAATAGCAAACTTATTATTGATAATTTAAATTTTGAAATAAAAGTTATATTTTTAAAATTCGTGAAGATTTTTTATAATATAATGAATATTATCCATTTATATACACTCTTAATATTTGTATTACATTTAGCTACATATGTAATATTAATAATATATTTAGCATATATAAAGAATACACTAATTTTAGTATAATGACTATTGAGATAAAAATCAAGCATTTAAAGTATTAATTTTTCATTCTATCTTTTTATTGTTTAGCTGTATATATGAATCATATAATTAAAGTAAAAGAGAGAAAATATATTAAAATAGATATTCATTTGTATGAACCAAGCAAAAAAAACAAAAACCTAATAATTATATTGAGAAAAAACTTGATAAAATTTTTTATTTTATGATACTAGATATGATAGTTAAAATGAGATTTCAAGTACGAACATAGACACCATATTCAAAGATGATGCCTTTGATATTCAATTTGCATGGGACAAACAATGAGATGATCTATTAAATAGGAATGAGCTATCTCGCTACTTTGATACTGATTATTATTTTTTCTTATCATTTAATGATAATAAAAATTAGATAATTATAATTAAAATAAATCATATGAATCTACTTATTTTATGCTATCTAAGATGACAAATAATTTACTAACTCGTCTGATTTCTAGCATAGTATCAAAATTTACTTTTTTTTGATTGTGAATATAATTTCAAATATGAAATTCATACTAAGACCATATATCATTAAAACACTTTCATACTACAAGAATTATAAAGATTCAAAGATAAATATTCAATATACAAAAAATAAGCTACTAGTGGATGATAACTCATGTGACAACATCAATAATATTGAGACTGATGATAGAATCAAAATTAGATCCGATGATCCAAACCATAATACTAACATAAACTAATCACAATTCATAAATATCAAACTCACCTAGTTACTCAGATGACTGACATACAATGTATATTTATTTTACTAATATACTCATTTTTTTTTCTTTCATTTTTCCAATTTATATTTAATTATTATTTTTTATACAATGTCACAATGTTTGAAAATGAAATAAATATAATATATATCTTTTTATTTAATTATGATATTATAAATTTTATTTATTTTGACTTACATTTTATAGTGCGGTTAAATTTAGATATTTGTTTTTTTTTTTAATTTACTTATAATAATAAAACTTAAAAATTAAAATCAAACCAACCAATTCCACAGCCAGCCACAACCCATTGTTCATGCCATGCCCCAAGGCATGGGCAAGGGCAGGGGCACTAGTAGTCTAGTGCCTTGGTGGGAAAAGCCATGATACTAGTCAATGAGCCTAGGCCTTGGGCCATTGCCCAATGGGCACTGAGCAGTGACCAGTCTAGGTCATTAGTCATTGCCCAATTTGGATAATATTGGACTGGGTGTCAAACCACTGGCAGTGTCAAGACAATGCCAACCAAACCCAACACAACAAGATCTAACCCGACTCAACATGATCTAACCTGACACAACCCAATAGACCTGATACAAAAAATCATGCCTTCAAACCATGTCGAGCTGACCAGTATGTTGGCTTATAAGTCAATATAAAATTTTAAAATTTTGCATAATTATTAGCTTATGAATCAATAATATATAATTTTAAAATTAAAAAATGAGTCACATGAACTATAATAATTAAAAAAATAAAAAATATACATTATTGTCTTTTATCAAAAAAATTTATATATTCTTCTCTGATAAATATTATTATAACAAAATTCAATGAATACCCCTAGGTAACTTTGATAGTCATCTGTCTCTCTAGATAGCTTAGCATGCAAATAATATTCTTGGTCCCTTCTTTGAAAATAACTATCACTACCACTATCTAGGATATCTTTTATTCTTATGATATATGCACTATAAGAAGAATCCATTACACCTGTATACGGATATGATATTAAGCATTATTGCTCCTTTGATATATGCCTAAAATGAGTTGGCATCTTTAACTCACGCATTGCACTGGCAGACTACAAACAACCCAATGCAGACATGATTCTGCAATTTTGCCAAAAACCAAACTCATTCTTTTTTTTCTAGTGCAAATGTTGCCCTTTCAACCAAGGGTTGCACGGTTCCACTGTGCATGCAGTGAGCATGGGTTGGTGCACCTATTAATATCAAGTGTGCATGCTTGTTGCTTGCTGTGCAAGGCACATTCTGCCTGCTGTGCAAGAAAGGCAAATTGTGTGTGCCTTGCTGCATGCTGTGCAAGCAACTTACATATAAGTTACCCATCCAATATCACTTTTCATGACAACCAATGTTTTAATCAATATATATATATATATATATATATATATATATATATATATTTTTTTTTTTTTTTAATTTTTAAAAGGCGAATACATGATGTGAGGTATTTTTGTAATCGTCAGACGAGGCATAAGCCTCAAGGCGTTGAGGCATAAGCTTTTTGAGCCTCACAATATATAATTAATTTATTTTTTAAAATATATAAAATAAAGTAACATATATAAAAAAATAAAAATAATTCATTAAAATTATAAAATAAAACATATTAGTTCACTACTTTCACATCCTGAAGCTCTACAAGTAGGGCTAAGGACTCGAATAGCAAATTTTTACAACTCTGGTATTGAACTCTCAAAATGCATCCATCAACTTGTAACACTTCTTAATGTTCAAGAATCAATTGCAATACGACTCCCAAATTCACCAATTGTTTGGTCAAATGAGTCCAACTGAATATCAGCTTTTAAACGTTCTTGATAATCCAACATCCTATCCATACATTCAAATAATTCCTTCCTCACCTCATCAACATTAGAAAATTTATCCTCATACCACAATTGAGGATTAAGATAATAATCTGCTGCATGTAAAGTACGATGAAGTTGATGAGTCCATCTTGAATCAATTTTTCACTAAATCGGGCCATATTTTGTCTTCACACCCCCACAATTAAATATAATCTTCTCCTTTACTGAATTCATTAACTCATAAATATAACTCATGGCTGATATTTTCTCTAAATTAATATCTCTCAAGACACTAACAAATAAAACATAGATCTTTATACAAAAAGCAACATAATGCCAAAATTTTGGATCAAATATTTTACTTCAAGTTTTCACATCTTCAACCTTTTTAGCCCATTTACTTGAATACCATTTTTCTGAAGAGAACATTGCTATAAAAGCTTATTTTTACTTATAAGGGCTTTGAAGAGTAAGAAATGAAGTAACAAATCATATAATTACTGAATGAATAAGTTCATGATTATTTGTAAATATTCTCATCAAGCTAAGAACCCCCTATTATGCTCGTATATGAACTTCACTACTTACCTAGCTCAGGCAAATGGAGTAGTATAAATATTTACCTTTCTAATATCCTTCAACATCAAATCAATACAATGTACAGCACAATAAGTTCACGACAATCTTCTCCTTTTTTTCATAAGTTTTATTCCAGCATTCACATAATTAAAGATTATCAATTATGATTTGCATAATATTCTCCTTAATTTTTTTTAACCACATCATCAAAATATTTGAACATTAATTCCTCATTTTTTTATTGTATCAAAAGCATCAATTGATTTCATAAAACAGGTAGCAGCAAGACTATTCACCAAAAAATTAATAAGATACTCACTCTTTTCATATGTTCAACCATAAGACATAATTGAACATCCATATTATTTTCAAGCTTTTTTGTGATCTTCAATAATAATACTTAGATTATTTATCTCTTTTTTTAAATTCATGTCCTCAATTCGTACATAAATGAAAAACTTAAACCCGGGCCCAAAATTTATAATCGCATCCATCATAAGATTACAATAAGAAATATTCACAGTATTGAATTGAAGACCTTTTAAATACATAAAGTTATCAATTTTTTTGCACGTTTCTTTCTTTTTTTCTTGCTTTCACTTTGAATTCAAAATACTTTAATGAGATTGTGAAGTAGTAAATTTATCCATGGGTCCCCTAGGTATAGGTTCCCCACTCTCACTCCCACTCCCCAAGACACTATCATGCATTGAAGTTAGACTCATCATTATTTCTTGGAGCAATTCATTTTTTTTTCATTTTTTGATCCTTAAAATTAATCAATTCTTATTTGCATTCAAATCTAACATCTTCACAAACTTTTGGGCATGATTTCATACTAAGGTGAGTTACAGCTAAGTGATATTTGAGTCTATTCACCGTTCCCACACATCTTTAATTGCAAAATTTATATCTCATATATTAGTCCTGAGATATATCAATAACATATTTCCACACAATATTTTCTTGAAATTTTTGAATTGAAAGAATTCATTCTAAAAAAAACACCAATAATAATATTCACATTTTTATATAATAATATAATTGACTAAAAAATAATAACTTAACATGATATAATTGAAATAAATTTAAAAATAAAATTCAAAATTTAATTGATTTAAATTTTAAAAAACCAATATTTTTTAGAGGAATTAAAAAATAAAATTCAGAATTTTATTGATTTAAAATTTAAATCTTAAAAAGCTTATATTTTTTTAAAAGAAATTTACAAATGAAATTATAAATTTAATTAGTTTAAAACTTTAAATTTTTAAAAAACTAATTTTTTTTGAGGAATTTAAAAATAAAATTCAAAATTTAATTAGTTTTAATTTTTAAAAATCAATATATTTTTAAAATTATTTAAAAAATAAATTGAAATTTTAATTGGTTTAATTGATCAAAATTTATTCCAAGAAAGGCTATTTGAATCAAAAAAAAATTGATGAAGAAAAAAAATTCTTAATTGGTCGAAATAATCAAAATGATTTGATTAATAAAACTTATTTAATTGGTAAAACAATTTCATGAAACTCATTATAAATTATAACATTTTCACTTAAATAAATTTTTAAAAATGATAGGGAGAACAGAAGAGGAGGGAGGGGAGAAAGGGGGAAATTGGGAGATCAAGAGAGAGGGGCGATCAAGAGATAAAGAGAGGGAGATAAAGAGAAACAGGAGAAAGGAGAAATCGAAAGAGTAAATCAGGAGAGAAGAAGAGATGAAGATATGAAGAAAGATAGAATTTGAAGAGAGATGAGATGAAGAGATAAAAAAGAGTAGGGCGTGCAACATACCTGCAGATGAAGCCCATAAGCCGAGATGTGACGGTCACTGGAAAAGATCGAGCTGGTTTCCATCGTCAAATAGATTGAGCAGTCGTAAATTATTTTATGATTTTTTTTCTTTTTTTAAGGACACATAAGCTCCCAAAACGCGTACGCATCCCTCTTCAAGGCGTGCAAGGCATAATCAAAGCACACCTCGGACACAATTCAATGAAGAAGGTGACGCCTATCATGTATGTCATTTTTTTTCAAACACCTCAAGACATTTCTTCCTTGCCTCGCCCCCAGGCACGCGTCAAGGCGTCCCTAGAAAATGCCTCTAAAACCATTGATACACACACACACACACATACATATATATATACACACACACACATATATATAATAATTTTTTTTCACTCCCCCCAATTCCACATTACCAATCCCAATGTAGATGAGTGCAACAAACTTTTACACTGGTCAATCATATCAATAATAATCGTAACCAATCATATTTAACTTTGAAATTCTTATGAGATTCAGTGCATTAGTAATAATTTATACGCGCGCGCGCGCGCGCGCGTGTGTGTGTGTGTGTATATATATATAACTTGAGAAGCATTAAGTATCATATGTATTGTGTATTATGTATTATATCATGTTATTTCTTACCCATTATGTTATTTGATGCTTAGGTAAAGTGTGCAGGGCACTCTCCAAGTTCTTAGCTACTATTATAAACAATTGTATCATGAGCGATTTTTTGTGCATTGGTGAGTTAAATTTCGAGAGATGAGTTTATCGCATTGGTGATTTTTTCTTATCCAAGTAGAAGGACACAGCCATAGTAACTGATTGTCGTTTAACAAGTGGGCAGCGAGACCGAAACCAGATACAAAAAAAAACATACGTTTAGGTTTATGCAGCACACACTTGAGCTAGTTTACGTGGATGCATGCAAGTCAAGTGAATTCCTAGTTTCACTAGACGAACAGACCTCAAAGAATATCCCGATTAGAATTTCAGGAATGCTTCGTGCATTAGTACCATTGATGTACAATAAGGATGTTTGGTCATCTCCATTAACAGCAGAAAACTGATCCT